>JAEUWS010000055.1:0-137737 GCA_018524945.1 Podaxis sp. C-F-92630
GATAGCTGCCCCCCAGCAGTGCTGGGTGACCAGTGATAAGGACTGCCATTAACACAGGTGGCTCAATGCTTGTCCTCCTGACACTATTCATTCTTTCATTAACCAGACCTGGTGCTTCATGGATGCATATTGAAGGGGTTTGACCAGTTGGGCAGCAGCATGGGCAGTCCAAAAACAGAAAGTGCACTGAGGTGTCTCACAGAGCGCAATGATGGCTTTGGATGCTGTTCTCAACTGATTCCTTCTGCTGAAAATAGCCTGTATAACCCCTCTTATGTACCATTGAAATGTCAAAAAATTTTGGCCACCTTGAAAAGTCATGTAATTTTTTCAATAAATGCATATTTCAACTCCTTTCACCTATCTGAGTCTATCCCTGGCTGAAATTTGATCCAAGAAGCATGCCATCAACCAGTACCTGAGTTGTCATGTTTGATTGTCCTCAGCTGTAGTACCTTATAGCCCAGTAGTCTCAGTAGTTATACCTCACTTGTTTGGCTCCCACCTTCTCCTAATACACCTTTTGTTCACTAGTATCAAGTCCCTTCAACACCTATATGCCTGTAGATACATTTAATATACAATTTTCTACTGATCTATAAAGAGGGGAGTGACTGAGAGTGGGAAGTGATGGATTTATCAGAATTAGTCAGCATTTGTTAGCTTTGAAGCATTTGTCAGCAAAAAAGGAGTGGCAAAGACCTGCACCCCCCAGAATTGAGCTGATGGGCCAAAGGTCCAGAGTGTGGATCTTCAACAGTAGTGCTAAAGGCACAGGTCTCAACCCAGTTTCTACTGACTCCTCCAACTATATGATGAATAATCATCATATCTATGGTTTGTCATCTTCAGTATGTGTTCTGGATTGCACCCAGATCACTCCAAATTCCAACATTTGGCAAGGTGGAAGAAAAGCTTAATGTAGGTGGGCCTGGTAATGGTGTATCTTATTGCCATGATGCCTCTGGACATATGTTCAAGTTTCAGAGACCTATAAACTGGGATTGTCACTCTACAGCACTGTACTGGTAGATGGAATGTTTCTGTGCATCTGCAACAGTACTGTATCATATCTTGAATAGGCAATTATGCAGTTGTTCTTGTTCATCCTGGTGCCTGCTGGGTCCCTATATTGAGGCATTTAAGCAGTAATCACTCAGACATCACAACAATGGTGATTATGAGGACTGATCTGACTTATTCTTCAATATACTCTTTATAGCTGAATGCTATAGATTATCTCATGTTGACTGACTGGCAGGGCTGCTGGACAAAATCATGCTGATGACAGTACTACACTGCTGGTTATAACTCTCTTCAGAATATTTGCAATTATATTCCTCTTACAGCATTATACTGGCTTTGAGCCAAATACCAAAAGGTGGACATCTAAGTTGCTAGAGGACTCTTAGTAGCCAGGCTTCTGACCACCTTCATGAGACCTTTCAAAATCCCAAATTCCAGCATTAGCAAGAGTTGATAGACTGATGAATAGATGTATGCTGAGGAATGTCTTTGTCTGAAGACAGCTGGTTATTCCACATTATCTGACTGGCAGTACTGCCCAAGTGAAGTTGCACAGATGATTGTATTACAGCTCTGATTAAACACCTAATAGTATCTGCTACATACCATATTCCTCATAAGCAGATTATTGTGGATTGCAAGCCCTGACACAAAAGATAGGCATCAGATATGTCTTATATGGCCATATCATAAACCCAGGAAATTGGTGATGATTACTAGTTCATCTGCAGCTTTGTCACCTTGTAGTCCACTGGGACCTTTCACCCATTGAGTTCGACTTGCGTTCTTCTTGCCCTGAGGGTATCTAGTGTGTCTTTTATTAGGACTTTGTTCTCTATCCCCATCCATCCTCTGTTCTCCCACATCTTGTAGTATTTAGTTAGGCAGTTGATGACGGACCGGGAGTCCATTTCTGTTGCGAACGGTTGGAATGGATTGGTTTCCTCTAGTGCTCTTCTAATCCCGTATAGTTCTGCCGATGGGTGGGTTTGTTCGTATAAGCCAGGTTTCAAAAGAGAAAGACCCGGCGAAAGACTGGCTGGCGAGTCTACTACACGCCGATAATAGCTTTTGTTGTCTCTTAGCACACATCCAAGCCTCCCTTGACCAATAACAATCGGAGAACAATGATCTCTGAGATATTCTGTACATCGGGAACCGGACCATAACCTGTGCACCTATCACCACGGGGTTCACTAGTCTTTCCCCCGCTCAGATGTATAAATGGCACCCATGTCCCTTCGTCTTGCCGCCCTGGTCCTGTCACCCTCCAATCGGTCCGCTACATACTTCGCCACTCCCGTGTATTACTCTTGTATCACCCCCTAGACTTCATCTCTATTGTGTATTCTTGTGTTTGCCTCCAGTGAACTCCAGCTTCGAAGCCTTTACTTGCTCTACTCCACGACAATGATGGTGTCACGCGTTTTGCCCGCTCTCTTTGCCATCTTCGCATCTATCTTTCTAGCATTGGGCTCACCTGTTCCTGCTACCAATGAAACTGAATCCGAACTCGATCTCAAGAAGCACCCCATACGTACCGGCAGGGTGAGTTCTTCATTTCGCCTTCGTGGCTGACCGCTGGTTATCGCTGCCTGTTTCCATAGGGAGAGTGGTTTCATGTCGGTAAGTTTATCCTCGAGTTTCATTCGTTCGTACGTCGTAATAACGCAATGTTCTTCGTAACAGGAGTTGGGACTTGCGGGAAGCGGGATACAGATTCTGATCTCATCGTCGCTATTAGCAAGACGCTCTACGACCGTACTGGGGGCTCTCACTGCGATCAGGTATGCGTACCGACGCGAGGGACCCTTTTTCCCTCTTCTCTTCGAGTCTATAATTAACTTCGAAGCGCCGATTGTGCGTGTTTTCGCCTATAGTACGTGAGAGTGACAAACACAAGGAACGGCAATACCGCCTACGGCCTTATGAGAGATAGCTGCCTCAGTTGCCGTGACCAAGACCTCGGTATGTCTTCTGCCCGGGCAGATCTTTGTCCTCTTCACGGATTCCTGACACTGACACTTCACATTTCATGCCCTCCTTCTCGTGTAGGCATGTCGCCTGCATTATTCGAGAAACTTGACTCCCTCGACAAAGGTGTCATCACAGTTTCCTGGAACTTCCAGCCCAAAGGCTGGAAGCCCTAACTACAGAGACTTTTCCCGGTCGCGCAGGTCTGCGCGGCCCCACTGGGAAGCCCACAGCCAACTCGATCGTTGTATTCAATCTCTCCAACCCCTGGGTGTGGTCTCTGGTAGCCCCTGGTGAAGGCTACCGAGATGTTCATGAATTGCGAATATGTTGTTCGTCATGTAGTTATCATGCAATATTTGTGCTGCTGTCACGTAGTCGTTGCAATTATAGCCCCTAGCATCGGCATGCATTTAGGAACAAACCAAGGAATTTAGTGGTGAAGCGGAGGCGAACAAGAGAAGCAATATGTCTAATTGAGATCTGTCGGCATGCATGCCTTGTTCCTCAACCAGTCTTTATCACCCATACTTGTCAGTGTTTCCTTTGCGGAAGATGTTGAGCACAAAACAACACATACCGATAGCAACGTCCTCTAGGTGATCATCGAAATCCCCAAATTTCAGGTGGAGTTTCTCGTCGCGAACAAGGGAAATTGCCTTTGCGGGAAGGCTTGACGAGGATAACTGGTAGGAAGATCCGGAAGTGAACGGTCTTGGTGAGGAGGACACGGGTTTCCAAGCAGGATTCGACGTGGTGGTTGAGGTGTACGGCTGTATGCACATAGTTTAGGAGTTGAAACGATGAAATAGCGGGACGATTAATAGGCGACGTACGAGCAGTGCAGCCGAATTTTCCCCGATCTGGGAAGCATCGAGCTATGACAATCGGAAGCGTATTGAGCGAAATCTTAATGCACGGCAACCTCGGGCAGAGTGAACTCACGACGAAAGCAACAGCTTTGTCAAATTTCTGTTTGATCCTTGATACGATCTTTTCGCCAACGGGGAACAGGCTCGTGTCTTCAGACCGTTCGCATGCTTGGTAGTACCCTACTACTTGGAGTCCAACAGAGTCCGCGTATTGGCCTGCCTAGTACAAATTAGTCGTAAGTCGGTTCTTAAAGGTGAGAATAGTGTGCACCAGATCCAGTCCAATTTCCATCATTGGGCTCAAGCTCGTCCAGTGGTGAAGCAGTGGAATGGCATCAGTGGCTTCCACGCCTCCATCTGATGTTTCATTCCCTATGAGAACGCCATTGACACGTTGATGTGGGTGTTTGGCAAGGTGGAAGAAGAGTTTGATATAGGCGGGCCCGGTAATGGTGTATTTCGTTGCCATGATGCTCTGGACATGCATTCGCGTTTCAGAGATGAGGCACAGGGTTAGAGCTAAGCATTATCATGGTTCTCACATCAGGTTTCTCGATATAGGGTTGAGATGGGTTGAAGAGAACGTTGGAAGGAGGCGATCAACATTTTAGCGCCCATTCTTTCAAGTGGTTCTCGGAACGTGATGAGCGTGCTATTTAGCCCTGTTTGCCATTGACCTCTAATAGGCAGCATGCGTCATAGTTTCCCTCAACAAAATCTTCATTTGGTTCTACAATGGCAGAAAGGGCCCAGAAAGAGAAGGAAAGGGTAAGTAGGAACTTTTCTATTCTGCAAGAACGATTTCTGAACAGAGTTGAAGGGCAATGCAGCGTTCAAAGCTGGCGACTTTCCAGGCGCAATCGGTCACTACACAGCAGCCATTCTGGCCGATCGCAATGACCCTACCTATCCGTTAAACAGAGCAGCTGCTTATCTGAAGCTAGGCAAGTACGTTCTTACCGATGTCTATCTGTTTCTCTTGCTGCAGTCGTACAGAGCTGATGATTTGTTCTTTGTCGTTCGTAGATATGAGGATGCCGAAAGAGATTGCAATACCGTCTTAGGCTTGAGTGCCAAAAATGTGAAAGCATACTTCAGAAGAGGTCAAGCTAAGGTCGGCTTAGAAAAGTTCATCGAAGCCCAACGGGGTACGTTTTCTGTTACTGTTCAGTCATGCCGTCTCGCTGAGTTCATTCTCTCTTCAAGACTTTACGGAAGCTCTGAGACTAGAACCCGACAACCAGACAACTAAGGAAGAGCTACGAAAGGTTGCCGAGTTGATCGAAATCGAAAAACGCAAGGCATGTTCGCGCGACATATCTCGGGTTGTGTTGCTGCTAACAGTGGCGTCAACATTTAGAAGCCAGGCCATCGTCATATTGACGTAACCTTCGATTCTACGCTTCACCCTACATCTGCGCCGAAACGACGACGTATACCAATTACTATTGTCGAGCCTCCCAAATCTCCCCAGAAAGACCCTGTCGCTGAGATTGAGAGGGCAGAACCCACACCTGAAGCACGCGAGTCAGTGGGGAAACCACCAAAGCCAATCTCGGCCCCCGCAAATGGTGACATACAGGAGTCATCATCACGTCCTCTCCAGGCGTCTCCCGTCTCCCCCAAACCGGAATCCAAGTCCCAATCGCCCCCAAGTCAACAGCCTCCCTCCATTAAAACGTCGCCCACTTCTTCAACATCTGTCTCACCATCGCCAACAACGCCGTCTGCTGCATTAAAAGCAACATCATTTGCAGACGCCAAAAAAGCCCGCGAGACAAAAACGAGTAAAGTAGGGGGTGGTATCTTTCGTGCATCAGGGCAAAACACCATCTTCCCCACGAGAACGGGAAGTCCATCCGGCTCTCGTTCCCCACCCGTGCCATCACCATCTCAAAAGGAGGCTCCCGCCGTTAAATCCCAGAATGAAGCGAAACCCATACCTACAAAGGAGACCTCGTCTCCATCGTCAAATTCGCAACTGACCCCGGAAACGATATTGACCCTGGAGCCCGAACCTCGGCCTTCACCCGCTGCACCTCCTTCGGTTCCTGGATCCGTGTCCCCTCCGGCTTCTGATAAAAATGTCGGATCACCCGTGGACAGTGCTACCTTGCATCAGCCACCGGCTACATTGTTTGATTTCAATAGGGCCTGGCGATCAATGTTAACCAGTGCAGAACGGTGGAAGTTACTCCAGGTGCGTCTAGGCCCAAAGTTCTGGGAGAAAATCGCATTAATCATCTTGTTGTGCTACTTCCTGTTGATAGACGATTCTACCTTCAAGCGTGCCTTCCTTCTGCAAATCGTCTTTAGAGCCGACTTTGCTTGTTTCAATACTTGAAGTCTTCCTCATTATCCTCTCATCCCAGCCTACAGCAGATAATAAGACTCACATCAGGGAGTACATGGATAATCTAGCCAAGGTTTCCAGGTTCCCGACACTTGTTCTATTCTTAAGTGGGACGGAGAAAGCAATCGCGAAGGAGGTTTGGCGGAAGCTTGGTGTGCGAGGGAATGCGCCTGGGCCATGGAGTGCTCTTGGAAGTTTGAATGCTTAGGTTGGCGTGTCATTCCACCATGTTTTTAATTGATTGGTAGGCTGGTTGCATGAGTTACATTATATACAAAGCATACGTTAATTTGTGCAGTATAGTGTGAAAGTCTCATAATGGAATCGAGTCGTTATGCTTGTCGCTGACTGAGGGCGGCGTGCTTTACGAAAAAGCTCCTCCGTATAGCGGAAACGCCGCGGGCATATATCTGGTTCGTGTAGACCAACTCATCATAGATGATCGCGGGCACCTTCTCATTGATCATGGTAGAGCCTGGATGGATCTTGACAATCTAGCACCAGGAATCAGTATCGCCATTGGCGACTGCTGAGAAGCATCTCACCGAATGACCCATAGTCTGTTTATATGACCCATCCCGCTGCAGAAACGCCGAGTTGCCCACGAGCCCGTACCCGAGACTGTTAATCACTGGATCCTCATTCTCACCACAAGTAACCTCCGGATCCAACCCAACCTTCCGACATACATCAACCAATTGCTCCTTAATCTTCCTTGCCTCGACCAATGTCCTCTCGTTGATAAAATGCTTCTTACACCACTCCTTCCTTTGTGCTTTTCCTTCACTCTTCGCAATTTCCTCGTATGCGCGTACGGCATTTAGTATTGTCATATGGTCCCCAGAAGAGTGGCGGAATTTTCTGCGAGCGTCAGAGGCGGCTTCGCGTTGATCGGAGATGTCGAGGAAGAGTTTCGAAGAGGCGGAGAGGACTGAGACGATTATAAGGATTTCTTTGGTGCAGGTGTACTCTGCGGATGCAAGAATGGAGCGGGAAAGGTGTGGTTCGATTGGAAAGGAAGCCATTTGGCGCCCAGTTGGCGTGAGATTTTGGTTTTTGTCGATTGCACCGAGAAGCCAGAGGGTTTTGAGTGCGGAGTAGACTGAGGAAGTAATGATAGTGAAGTGATAAGGATGGACTGAGAGGTTGTAAGTGGGACTTACTGGAATCGATCTCTGGTTTGTCCATGAGGTCGAGTTCTTCCATGTTTTGGTTGATACATTTGAGTTGGAGGATGCTGGATGTTAGACTGCAGCGGAGGATTTCGGGTTCGGCGGTTGGGGTCATAGAGTCGAAGGCTTGTTGGGTGTATAACCTGAAACAGACACCTTTGCCCTTGTCGAGTCCTGTGATGAGCGGGAAGTATGTATGGGATATAGATAAAAAATCACCTCGCGACCGGCACGACCAGCTCGTTGCATTGCAGACGACTTCGTGATGTCTCTTGTTAGGAGGGTGTCAAAGCCTATATCAACTATTTAGCTGTTGCTCGCGTAGAGCATACGGTTGAAGCTTACCTCCCCCAGAATCTCTCGCGAGATATTGCTTTTCTTTACATTTCCCAGTATCAATTACATATTTCACACCCGGTATTGTGATGGACGTTTCGGCGATATTGGTGGCGAGTATGCATTTCCGGGTGTTCGCAGGCGCAGCCTCGAATGCCTTGGCGTTATTCGTAGGTGACTGGGACGCGTACATTGCCAGTACAAGGACCTGGGAGAGGTTTTATTCCACATCCGAGGAGGTAATTTGAAATAAAACGTACATCCATCTTATCTGCGGGTAAGCGTTTCGCAAAAAAGGTGATAGATTTTTCTAGGCTCTCGATATCCTCCTGTCCTGTGACAAGTTCAATGAAAGGGCAGAAGTTATGGGTGGGAAGCTTACCAGGGAGGAATATTAGAACGTCTCCTGGAGGTTGATCTACGTGTACTTGGAAAAATGTCCTCATAGCTGCATCTACATAGTCTACTTGGCTTTCGGCCGAATGGTATATTGTAACGGGATGTTGGCGTCCCTTTACATAGATAATTTTGGCACTGATTGCAGGTCAGTTGGTCACGCACCTAGCAAAACATATGTAGTACTCACTTATAAAAGAATCTACTGAACTTTTCGGCATCGAGCGTAGCGCTCATGATTATAATTTTGAGTGGATTCAGCTGATCGGCGTTCCTTTTGCCTTTGGGATCCGTACCACCGTTACGTTGACGTTGGATATTCTTGAGGTTGGCAATCAAGAGATCCGTGCGTAGTGTTCGTTCGTGAGCTTCGTCAACAATGACGACACTATACTTGCTGAGTAGGGGATCCGACATGAGCTCACGGACAATCATTCCGTCCGTCATGTACTTGATCCGTGTGGCGGAAGTATATTTTTCGTCGAAGCGGACGGAGTAACCAACAACATCACCGACAGAGACGCCTTGCTCCTTCGCCACACGGTCTGCAAGAGATGTGGCAGCGACACGACGAGGTTGGGTGACTGCGATCATGCCTTTGCCAGCTAAACCACTTTCCAAAAGATACTGGGGTACCTCTGCCATGCATGAGTCACAAGTGTGAAATATCTCAAGGTTCTGTCTGCTCACGGGTAGTTTTTCCCGAACCAGTTTCTCCCAGGAGAACCGTAACGTCGTGCTGCCTAATTTCCTCGATAAGAGCTTCACGACCTAGCATGCCGTTAGAACAAGGTTTAGAAAAATTCGAAATTTGGACACACCCTTCGCAATGGGAAGCTGCTTCCTCTGCTCCTGGAGTTGCAAGTAGGAGGATGAACTTGGCCCAGATTTTTTGGAGTGGGATCCCTCTCCAACACCGTTGATGAAAGGTGTCAGTTGGTCATGGTCATGCTTGTGTTTCAATTTCTTGACTTTGTGGCCGTTTAGCATCTTCTGAGGGGTTACTTCATTAATTTCTGGAGGGACCTTCTTGTGCGGTTGTTCGTCGTCCGATACGTCGACATACCGGGGTCTCTTATGGAGGCGATAACTGTGATTGTTGACTTTGTGGTACTTGCTACTTCCTGGGCCTTGTTTGAAGTCTACTGTGCGGATATGCTTGCGTTTCTGGAGCATTGACATGACACATGGGCAAGGCAGGGAGGCGAGCGGACGGTTGAATGATTTGTGCAGAGGCCTATCATGGACTTGGGAAAAAAATCTAGAGGTCTGTCACACATAACGTGTGACGATCCTTGCGCGTCGCGCACTTGGCTGCGTGACCTGCAATATTGCCTTGAACCTAACCTCCTTTCGTCCTCCTCTGTCCTCATGGACAATAACCACCGCTGGCGTCCTCAAGACCAGCACTATTACCAGCAACAGACTCCACAGCACCCCCAGCAGAACATACGCTATGGCTCTGCGGCCGCTGACTCGGTACACAATGCTCAAGGTCTTTTGGCGGTATACCCGATGGCGTCTGCTACACCAACCAATCACGGTATTGTCGCAGATACAACTTACTAGACTTCTCTGACATATCGCTAGCTGTACGACATATAAGCAACATGTATACGACCGCAACGCCGCCTTCTTTTGTTCAACCATCATATTATACCCCGCGCACTTCGTATCCGCAAGGGAGTCCACCGCCGTATACGGAGTATGATCAGCAAGTTAGATATCTCTCCGCGCCGCAGCCACCCACGAACGACGGAGGATACTGGACAACTGCGCGGGATAATGCTGTCCGTATTTTAACGGATCAACATCCATCGTAAGTTCAGCCGTCCAATCCTCTTGTATGCGTTCTTTTCCCAACTATATGCGAATAGTTCCTACCGATATCCCGCCCAGCAAACTTGGTATCCACCGCAAGGACCCTCATCTTCGTTTCAGACATCACCTTTTGCACATTCAGTTTTTCAGCGCACAGCTCCCTCTACTAATGTATATCCGACACCTTCCCCACTCATAATGCAAACCTCGTCTTCTTCTTTGGCTCATGCGCTTGGTCCTCCCCCTCCCCCTCCCCGTACCTTTCAACCAAGACCGCCACCCCCACCACCACCAAAGGTTTACCGCCCCGAGGAGTCGAGAGCTTTCTTCAACTCGTTCCTGGAACAAAAGACTCGAGAAATGAATGCCGCGACGCAGATTCTTCCTCCCCCTGCTCCTCCAGTGAGCCCAGTTAAAACCCCTGCTAAGAAACTCGCTGCCGCTCCTCTCAGCAAGCCACCTCTTGACTCCAGTCCCGATCCGTTGTCGGTCATTGCCAACAGTTCTCCTGTCCCTATCACACCTCGTAAACGGAAACCAGTTGTAGAGATAGAATCGCCCTCTGTCAAGCGGATTCAGACCATGCGAAACGAATATGTGGAGCCCCCACAGCACTCCAGTTCCTCCGTGACTTCTGTTCCTAGCACACCGAGCTCTAAATCGACCGCATCCCTCAATTCTCAAGGACCGACCCCCATACCCAAGCGTCCTGTAAATAACGCTTATGTTTCAATTCCTCGTTCGCCCTGGTTCACTCCTTCTCGGAAGAACGGTTTTGTGACGCCATCGATGTCGGCGAGAAAGCGGGAGAAGTCGAGAATGAATGACACCCCTGGTGACCTCGGTGGCTACGGTGCTGAGGATGATTTTGAGAGTCCTATCAAACGTCGAGATGTCACGGACTCGATCAGAAGCTCTGCTCGTCGAACTGGAGACCGCGATGATCGTGGTACGTCAATCCATGACTCGCGCACGAATACGCCAACAATGAACTGAACTCCATCTTACAGCGCCTCTCGAAAAGTTTTTGTGCTTGGTCGAGGATATTTTCGAAGCCGAGGATAGCCTACCTCCTGAGGTCGGCATCACCGACCTACCGGATTATTTCTCGTCTCTTTCCATCGACTCTTCCCAACCCCATTTACACTCTAATCATATTCGCAAGCTCACAAAATACATTGGTCAAATAGCCCGCCCCAATCAACGGCTCAGAAATGCTACCGCGGGTGTTATCAATACCCCTCGTACGCAAGGACGCATGGCGGAAGTCGAGACACAGGTGTTATCACGGCTGCTCAAAATTCTGGACCGGACGGTAAAAGCTGGCGAAGATCTGGATCCTTTCCGCTATGTCGCGCCACCCCCGGGTTCTGCCAAATCTTCACCACGGAAAAAGTCAGCGAAGGCCAAGAAAACGGAGTCCCTGTCTCAAGCCCCAGGGGATGGGTTAGATGATCTGCCCAGTCAAGACACTGAACGCAGAAGTGTCGAAGAAGAGGATCGTGAACCCGAAGCGGAGTTGACTCGTGCTGATTATGAGAAGTTGTCGCAAACGTTAGATGTTGCTCGAGAGAGTATTCTGGCAGCTGATTGTTGCATTGCATTACTTGGGAGCGATAGATTGACCAAGCAGGTGCGATTGTTAACATGTCTGTTTATGGATATACTGACAGGTTTTGCGACAGCTATACTCAGAGGAATTAATCATTTCCTGTCTTAATGCTGTTAAGAATCAACTCGACAAGATCATTTACCCATTTGTGGAGTTGTCATCAGGAACTGCTTTCGAGCTTGGTGGGAACCCACTCCTCCGCTTTGTCGTCAAGGACCACTCTTCGACTGCGTCGGATCATCGCAAACAACTAAATGAGTTGTTCCAAGCCTTAGCGAGCGTCCTTCCGCGCATTAATAACCTTGTCAATGCCGAAACTGTGGCAATGTCGGATACGATTATAATCTCAGCCGTATACATTGCCATAGGACCGTTCTTCGTCGTCGAAAATGGAGAGGGTGAGGCAAAGGGGAAAAAAGAGAAAGATAACGTAGTCTTGAGGACGTTTGGCAAGAGCGCGATGAGAGGCCTGCGTCTAGATGCATTAGCGTTGATCAGAAGCGTCAGTCACTCGAAATTATCATCCGGCGGGGTTATATTGATCTGAGGAATTCCTTGACAGATCTTTTCGAACCATGAGAACCAACGGTCATGGATTATAGAGGAGATTTTAACTTCGCTCATTAAGCTCCCCGATACAAAGCAAAAGGCTGGTCAATTCCGGTAGGTGTCAATGTGGCATTTTGGATTGAAAACAAGCGCTGATTAGCGTCGATAGACTCCGTGATGGCAGATCAATTCGGACGGTCTCTGCACTATTACTGCAGCTCGTACAGACCTCGGCACACGATGTGCGACTGAAAGCGAGAAAGATTGAGAAGAATAGGCAGAATCAGCTCGCTCTGAAACGTCAGGAGAGCTTTTCGGATAGCCAGCAGGCGCCACAGGAGCCTTTCCTGGACGAGAATGACCATGAAGCAAGTATTTTTTTAACATACACGTTCTTGAAGTTAATATGGCTAATTTGTTACGTAGGAAATTGTGCTGTACAAGGGTGGCTTGGATTCGGCGATGCTGGCTGCCAAAACCATCATCGGGTTCCTGACCAAACGGTCCGGCAAGGGCAAGGCAACAAAAAACTCGAATGAAGCAGAGTATCGCGCCATTTTTGATAACCTGATCGGTGACCTGCTTGTTGTATTATTCTGGCCTGAATGGCCTGCAGCTGGAGTGTTGTTGACCATGATTTGTAAATACATGGTACGCTGCCACTTCTTCGTATCAGTGAAACTGGGTTGAACGCTACATGCTTGCAGGTCAACGCGCTCGATGAGAAACACACCCATAGCCAGGTTGACTCCAATGCGGCAAAGACAATTGCATTGGATCACCTCGGTGTTATCGCTGCGAAGATTCGTACCGCTACCCTCAAGTTCCAGGCTAGGCCTGATGAGGAAGCGAAACCACGGCCACTGGAATCAATGGAAGAGGTGAGCTGCTGATTAGCTCACGTGAATAATGGTTAATATCTTTTGGTGCAGATCGTTGGTAATCAGGACGTGAAAGCTCTGGAGCGACTGCTGAAGGCTCACCGTGACATTGCGACTCATTTAGCCAAACGATCGTCCGAAGACCAGGCATACGAAGTAAGTGTCTTAACCTCTACCCGGAACATACGAAGATTGATCGCCGTCATGACAGAGCGCGCGGGAACTCTCAGCAGCACTTCTTGGGCAAGAACTTGCCGGTGCCCTTCAACAACTGCAGAAATGGATTGAAACACCAGAGTTGGACGATGACCTCAACATCAAGGACGCCAATAAGTTGCAGGGATTTGCGCGTAGGGTCAGGGGTGCGTTGAGGGATGTGTGGAAGGACCC
Source organism: Podaxis sp. C-F-92630 (assembly GCA_018524945.1). Classification (NCBI taxonomy): domain Eukaryota; kingdom Fungi; phylum Basidiomycota; class Agaricomycetes; order Agaricales; family Agaricaceae; genus Podaxis; species Podaxis sp. C-F-92630. Next base: position 13,383 of record JAEUWS010000055.1, read on the forward strand.
TCCTACAGACGTGTTCGACATTGGGTGCGAATTATTCCCTTTATTGACCTGATGGCTATGCTGACTACATCCACACTGAATAGGTCTCAAGAAGAAGTGGATCGGATTGATCAACTCGCAGAGGAGATTGGAACACTACAAACCATGCGCAGTTCTTTCAACCCGATTCTCAACACTATTGTAGGATCCCTGAATGCCCCTGTTATTTTCATTCGTACGAAGGCATTGCGCGCACTTGGTCAGATCGTAACCAGCGATCCCACTGTATTATCAATGGTGTGTCACCTCTCCACCATCCGTAGACCAGCATGTCAGCTGATACACGTATCCTAAGCCTATGGTTCGTCGTGGGATTGAGAGCCACCTCCTTGACAGTTCACCCGCCGTCCGGGATGCCGCTGTTGAATTAATCGGGAAGTATATGATCGATTCTCCTGAAGTTGCTGGAGATTATTACCACAAGATCGCAGAACGGATGGCTGTGAGTGCTGTCGAGTCTCTAAACAAGGTGATACTCACAATTGTTCCAGGATACTGGTCTCAGCGTGCGCAAACGAGTGATCAAACTCCTTAAGTCGTTCTATACCGTCACACAAGACAACAATCGCAAGACGGACATTGCGACACGAATGGTCCTGCGGATGATGGACGAGGATGACTCGGTCAAAGAACTTGCAACAAAGACCATCGAAGAACTCTGGTTTCCTAATACAAACCCGGCCCCCGCCGTCACTCGTGGCAGATCTGTTTCAGCCAATCACTCGTCAAGCGACAAGCATTCGCTCCTAGCAAAGGTTATTGTGATCATGGGTACCGCAGCACATTTCAAGGACCGACAGTCGCCGCTTGAGGATTTGTTGCATAAGATCGTGGCGGAGAAGTCGGAGAACGAGGTCGCAGCGCTGCATGGACGATACTCGGAGATTTGTGAGACATTGATCGACGGGCTAGTGGACGCCACAGATCTACCTGGTTTTGTAAGTTCTTCCTCTCTTGATCTCATACCCTATCCTAATGTTTGCTGGGAAGACCGTAGTCAATTGTATCAGAACCATATATCTGTTCACTTCTGCATATCCCCCTGTTCTTTCTGGCACGAACGCATCGACTCTACTTCCATACCTCAAGAATGCTTCAACAGTGAGCAGATTTACTCTTTTTGCGGATGAGATTGTCTGACATTGCACTTCAGCCCGAGGAGTTGACGACAACTGACTACCTTCTCAAAATCTTCCGGGTATCAATTCCACATATGCCACAGACTGCGGGAAAATTTGGGCACGAGCTGCAGCTTGCTTTGCAGCCTATGATCATCAAGCCTTCTGGTAATGGCGGTGTGCAGGTGGGCTCGATTTCGCTAACAATCAGAATGGAATTTGAAACCCGACCAGATCCTGCAAGAGGCTGTCAGTTGTATGTGTGTCGTCGTGCAACACCTCACCCGTGATTTCATCCGCTTGGTCAACCTCTTGAAATCCTGCAACGGTTAGTAAGAACGCAAAACTTCAGATCTTGGCTAAGTGGTATGCAGGCCGGCTTCAGCAGGCTATCAAACGTCCTCCAAGCCATCAGATGGAGCAAAACGAAATTCGAACCCTGTTGGTCCTAATCTTCATCGTTGCTTTGCTTGGAGAACACTGCAACTTCGACCGCTTGAGGACAGAAAACCCAGGTGTGTTCCTGTTTCAACGCTTCACATCTTATGCTGATCGCCCGCGTAGCCCTCGCAAAGGACATTGACGTGATATCCAAGGTTAGTCTATCGTGAATATATAGTCCATGCAAGCTGATAACGCTCATAGGGATCGATTGTGGAGCACATCTATGATAGTTTATTGCAGCTATATGAGAAATATGACCAGCCAATGCTGCGCGGGCGAATCCTTCAATGTCTTGGTATGCCAACTTACATCTCAATTCATCTCTCCAAATTCAAGCTGCTTTTCCAGGATTCTTGTTCCGAGCTCAGCCCACGTTGATGACCAAAGAGCGTTCCGCGAGCATCATGGATGCAATCTTCGCCTCACCCGAAGAAGACGGAAAGGGTCGTCTCCTCAGAATCATGCAGGAGTTCTTGGTGTCGGAATCTGAGAAGCACTCTGCACAGATGAAGGGTGAGTTCACACACTAAATGAACGCGTAACCAAAGTCTTGACCAGGTCGCACCTAAACAGAGACTTCAAAATCTAAATCGAACAAGCCTACCAACGTCAACATGGATGAGCTTGTCGGAAATACGGATGGATTCGCAGATTCAGGGTGAGCCCCGACGATCTGTCCTATTACGACTCCTGATATCCGTCTTCTAGTGTCAGTTCCGCTATCGTGCAACGATACCTCAATCAGGTTTTGGAGGCGGCACTGTCACCTCATTCGCCAAATCAAGCCGCTGCTGTGGACGTTCTAAGTTTCACGATCAAACAAGGACTGGCTCACCCGCTTCAATCCTTCCCGGTTATCATCGCTCTCGAAACAAGTCCTGTTAATAGCTTGAGCAACCGTGCCAGCGCTTTGCATGCTATACTCCAAGGAAAGCATGCTTCGCTGCTGAATGCGAGGTATATCGTTAGTGCACGTGCTTCGTTCGATTATCAAAAAAAAGTTGCGACTGGAGTCGTCAAAGGTTAGCCTGCCTACTTAATCTGCTCTGCTGAATCTAAGCGTCCTCTCGAAGGTTACCGTGCTGACCCTTCGCCCATCGCGTTATTACAACGTTGGTATTCTCTTGTGCGGGACAAGCGGCCATCGCGTCAGGAGTTTCTTAAATCTCTAGTTAAGGCGTTCCAAGAGAATCCTGACTATAAGTCGACCCAGGTAAGCAGTCTACCTCCGTAACTGTAAATAACCATTGATAGGTGCGCCAGGATGATGTTGATTTCACAAGATACATGGCTGAGAATTTTGCCACTTTCGACTATAAGACACAGGAGGAAGTTATCACCGTCATCAAATACCTCACCGTGATTTTGTCCACGACTGGCATGCAATTACTCGAGATGATTTCCCCTTCTCATCTACTGAAGCAGCTGCATTCCCCATTGGAACCTGCTCCTTGGAACCCGTCACAACCAAATCCTGAAGCTGTGTGTCACAATTCATTATCTTGGATTCTAGACACTGAAACCCGACTGCAGAATGACATGGTTGTTCATATACCACCACCACAACCAGCATCATCACAGAGTATCCCAGCAGTTCCAGCATCCGATGAAATCAGCCTTGATAAGCTCCCTCTCATGCGAACAAGTGTGATTATAGCTATGGTGATGTTGCTCAAGGTGCATCTCAAGTCACTTTATTCCTTGTCTGAAGAGTATGTCCGATATTCTTGCGAACGCCTTTTCTCCAAGCTAACTGGATTTACAGGAAATGCAACAAATTTGTTATCGGCAAGAAGAGTGCTGTGGGTGATAAACCCGCCACGAGACGCTTTGATACCCCTATTTCATGGGATCGTTTACCTTACGCCACCTCACCTATATTGACCACTGAAGATATCAAAATACAAAAAGCCAGAGTAAGTTTGATTCCTTTCGGGGCGACGAACTGAAGCACAACCTATTACAGTTCCTGGATATCTGGAACGAAGACGGAGTCACCGCCGAACCCGATGACGAATTGGACTTTGTCTGATGGTTGCAGATTGCTCATATCTTATTATGAAGACTCTTATCATACACTTTCGAGCCTCTTTTTCCTTATAAGTTCTGATTATGGGGTAATTGTAGAACGTATTCCTATACATTAACCGGCAATGGATACCAAGTAAAATATGTAATAAAGTTTAGTCCTGTGCTTCTGACTCCACAATGGGCGGTCGCTCCACCTTGTTGTCTTCGAAAACGACTGGACCTCTGGGCATCTCTCTTATGAGCCTCTGTGCATCTTCATCGAGCTTGGGTTCATCTTCAAATTGCCAATCGAGCGTACCCCCGTACTGTCTGGGCAAATCTTCAGCGTTAACAAGTTCCAAAAGTTTCGGACCCGGATCCTTGCCCAGAACATGTATCTTGTGTCTGGTGCCCTCATCAAACCAACCCTTGGAAAGCTTTAGGATACTAGAAGACAAACAACTGATAATGTTTGACCCATACCTTAATCCAACCCCAAACAGTTGGGAAGAAAGAAGGGGAGTTCACAACAGCGATTGTGCCCAATGTTTCTGGATAGTTCGCTGTTGCGAGGCGAGACGCTTCCTGTAGGTGGTTGCGCAGCCTCCACATCGCTCCCAGCGAAACGCCTTCCAGGTCAATGATGGACGTAGTGGAAGATATCGGTGTTGGAGCAGAGGGGTGGGGAAGAGCCGTACACAATGGGAAGCAAAATCTTGCCATAAGCTCGTAGAGGACAATGCTGGTGGGCGCCCGGAGTCAATAGAGTTGAAAAAAAGATCATATTGTAGCATACATTCTCTGGTACCGCCTTTCGGGAGGTACGGCATTCAGCTCCTTCTCTACTGGTTCCAAAGAAGCCAAGCGATAGACATAGAGAGGTAGTCCTTTCTTACCCTACTTCAGCATAGGAAACGATTTGAATCTCCAGTAAGCTGCATACCTTATCACGACGACCGGTCCACCTGGGATAGAACCTCTTTGCGCGCTCAAACTCTTCCGCTTCGAATGCACCATAAAGATTGTGGACACCATGCTTCCGCCTCCAACTCTCGGCATCGTGGAATTGCTTCTGCGCTGCAGAAGGTTGCCAACTTCTTGCTCTCAGGAAACGGCTAGTTAGAATTGGATTGACCTTTGAACATACATATGCCGATTCAGAAATAAGGCTGACTTACAGTAAAGTTGTATCATCATGAGATGCTTTCAAGGCGTCCGTTGGAGGCCGGTATAAATTAGCCTTGGATAAATTGTCCTTAAATACAAGGAAAGCTTTTTCCTGCTCCGTAGTGAGATGTCCTAGGTGACCAGCAAATGGATTATGTGCCGATGAGGGGGTTGTCGAGGCCATCTACCGTCGAACCAAATGAGCTGTGACTTGGGAGCAAGGAAAGACGCCAGAGAGCGCTGAATAAGTCATACTTCGGGTTTGCCGGAAATATTAGCCGTGGTCCGAAAGCTTATTTTTAGTCACCATGAAGCAGTAACATTCGATCAGTCCTTAATTAGGGCAAAACAGGTATATCACTAGATTTGGAATAAGCGAAATAAGGAGCCACAGCATTGCAGATAATCGTCATGAGCCCAGTTTGGGCGGTAGTTTCGTGGCACATTCCGCTAGCCGCTGCACTTCCCTCTTCAGGTAATCCGCCGACAACTGGACAAAAGTTCCCAATCTTTTACAGTTGTTGAGGTCGATCGCAGTATTGGCCGAGTTCTCTAGTGTGAGATGTTCTGCTTCTTTCAGATCTTCGCCGATCCACCTCCTCCCGGTAATCTTCACCCCCGCATTGAAGCGGAAATAGTGCCCGGTCTCACCAAAAGCCCAGCCACTTGGTCCGCGTGTTCGCTTTTCGTTGCTAGTTTCGACATTCCTTCTACCAACGTGGCAGTTCCCACTGCATTCTTGAGAAGATTAGTGCCATTGGTTGACAAAGAGATGTTCGGAGCCATTCCAGTTCCAAGGGTCACCAAGCGACTAATTTCTCTCGCGAGTCATAATAAAGGTGGGCTTCTCCCGCCAGTCTGTTTGGGCAGGGACGTCAGGAAACGGAACGATTGAACCGAGATACTAGCTTACAAAAGAACTGGATTATTGAAACCAAGCCTCCATCGACGTACTCGTAGTCACCTAGCTTGATCCAAGGAAAATATGTTAGTGCCGCGGACGTGGCTCGAGCTGCTTCCCAAATTTTGTAGTCTGCAAAGGACTTCTCCACGTACGGATTCATATAGGTACGAAGATGCGTTGCACGCAATTGCTGATATCATCTGCTCTGCATGCAGGAACGAACCTATCATGTTGAATTTGAGTCGATCCATGGCATCAGGAACTTCCCACCCACACTTTACAGGGATTTTCCAGCGGGTCACGCATAGGAGCGTCCGTATCAACTGTATACTGTTCAACGACCCCTTTGATTGCATTGTCCAAAGCCTTCCCTGAGTATCCTGCACCACAGTTCGCTATGCTATCGATCTGGCTCAGGGTACCAGCTTTAAATATTTTGGAGGCCAAGCATTGGTATGTTTCGATACACTGATCAACGGTCATTTGTAACCTCCTGAGCATAATCGCAATGAGCCTATGCCATTGAAGCTATTGAGGGGAGGCTCGAACTCTCACGATCGATACGTGAACCACTCACCCTCCTGTACTTGTTCCGGTCATCATGTCGAAGTAGTCGCAAGGCTTGGCGTTCGGATCTCCGGCAATTCGACTCATGATATCCTTAAGGATATAAAGGCAAGAAATCCCTCGCACATCCCCTCCACTTGCACGGAGTCGGCTGACGAGTGCGACTGGATTTATGGAAATTTACCCACCTAAGGACAAGAGCTTCAGGGGCCTGCCTCCGGTGCCATACTCGTGGTCAGCTCGGAGTTCCTTGCTCAGAAGTTCTGATTCAATTGAAACTGCTGTCCGGTCATCTCCACTAGCTGCCTCCAGATGGGCGTCCAATTTCTTCTGCAACTCAACGTTGTCTCGAAGAATCGATTTCCAGTCTACCGTCGGCTTCGACGACGGCCTCGGGGGGCCTGGAAGGATGGATCACTTCTGAAGTTCGCGACCTCTATAACAGACACGCGGTTGGAGCCTGGGAAGGGGCAGCATGAGGAACGCACAGCGATAAAGCGCTACTAGCCCTTTTAACCCCTCTGACAATTGCTGTAATATAAGTTGTATGATCCTCATAAATCAAGCCAAGGAAAGGATATAGGGCATTGTGCATCGTTGTCACCAAGTTACTGATGCTGCCACAACTCTTGGTAGTGTGCTCATTGGCCGTCATGACTTGCATGAGCACGCTTTGCGCAACGGAATCGCGGAGCGGAAAGCGATGTGTGCGAAGTGGAGTCCACAAAAAGAAGATAGCCCACCAATGAAGGGGAGGAACTCACGCTAATTCATCCGATAATGCGCGACCCGGGCATTGAAGACGCGTCAGTCACATACTTCAGCAGTGCCCTCAGCCAACAAAACCGTTGTTCTCTCCCAGTTGTATGTTTGTCCTGCTGAACGAGAATTTGATGATACCAGCCAACTCGTGTATTTATTTATGGTGATTTAATGGGCGTAACTGTAATACCAAGCAGTTGATTCAGTCGCAATTCCGACTCAAAGTACCATTATACCCGGCTATTTTTCTTCCTTCTGCTGCACAGTTTTCTGATGTTTAATTGGCTCCGCATACGGCTGTTTGTCGATGTGGCCACTCATCAATATGAACGACCAATAGGCGGTGCCGTTGCCCTACAACAGTGATCAGTTTAGGCTTCAAGATCATTCTTTGGGGCGTAGCGCTCACAATCAGCCAGTATGGGAATCCTGGGTCGAACTCGGTTGTGCTATCCAAATATTTCATCTGTTCCTGACTCAAGGAGATCTCAAGCGCCTCCAAGTTGGCCAACAGTTGCTCCACCTTTCTTCCTCCAATTATAGGGAATACGTGCGTAGTCTTGTGCATCAAATATGCGATTGCAACTATACAAAGCGTCAGACAGTTCCGTCTGACTCGGGTATTGTTGTGACGCACCAGCAGTGATGTGCTTCGCCCCGACTTCGGCTGCAACCTTTTCTAATGCTTTGCATACTCTCTTCTCCTTCTCGTTCCTTTCCCAGTCGGGTAAGAACATCGTTCTTCCGTTCTCTCCTGTCTGGCGACGCCTCTCTTCCTCCTCATCTGTACGGATCTTTCCTCCAGCAAGTACAGCCCAAGGAGCCAAGGCCATGCCTATAATTACCGTTCAGATCCTTCATACAGCTATATGACCCCAGCTGCATTATTTGCTTACCTTCGGCGCGGGCCATAGGAATGATCTCCCGCTCAAAAGATCTTTCCATGATATTCCAAGCCCCTTGGTAAACGCTGAATGGAGTCAGACCATGTTGACGAGCGTAGGCATTAGCCTTGGTAACGACCCAAGCTGGAGTATCGGATACGCCCTATGATTCTGTCAGATAACTGTTGGTTCGATACAGTATCATGAGAGCATACCAGATAGAGAACCTTCCGCTGCTGTACGAGAACGTTCAAGGATCGCATGACTTCTTCGACACTGGTGTCCCAATCCCACCAATGAACGTAGAACAAGTCAATGTAGGTCGTTCTCAGCCTTTTCAGGGAATCCTCAATGGTAAGGTACATCGTCTTGGTGCTATTCCCGCAATACATGATCTTCTGCTGAATGGATGGATCATACTGCCTTGGGTTGCTAGAATACTGCACGATTGAATGTAAGTCCAGAGCTCCGCGGCTTTGTTTAGTCACACTTGCCTTCGTCGCAATGAAGAGCTGATCACGAATGCCCCTCTTCTCGGCCCATTCACCGATAAATTCTTCGGAGGTGCCATTTTGGCTATCAGATAAGAGAAATCAGGATATGCTCATAATACATGCATCCGGATTCCCACTCACTAGTTACCGGCAGTATCAATAAAATTGCCGCCATTGTCGAAGTAAGCATCCAGGAGCTTGAAGCTGGACTCCTTAGACATTTCTCCCATCTTGGCCCACTGATCGCCAATGCTCATCCCACCAAGCTGGATTGGTGAGACGTGCACGCCGGCGTTGGGTGACAATTGGCGGTACCTCCCAAGACCTGATGGTGGAGGTGCAGAGCTGGCGAAGGTTATGTTGTTCGACATGGAGTACTGGTATGAGTGAGTGAGGAAACCCGGTGTCAAGAATGTAAGGTTGTTGAGAAGTTCGAGGTATACTGAGTTGCTTGAGAAACCAGTCTACTTAAGTACTCCCCTCATTGCCCTGCGGCGTCGTAACATGTTCGGCCAGAAGCAGGACTGAATCTCGAAGCTTACTAGGAGACCGCAGCAGGGCCTTGCAATCCCACGGGTCGGTGTTTTGTTGGGAGCGGACACTGCAGACTGGGGTACGGTACGCCAGAAGTCCGAGGTTCATTTTCCCGCGCGAGCAACAGGTGTCCCATGTCACATGTCACAGGCCACAAGTCTCTGCAGGACTCGAGCTATGCCTACAGACATTGTGTCCCCGAAATCTGGAGAAATTCCCCCGAAAATTTGAAATATAAGAGCCTTTCTGAGCTGTGTCAACGAGAAATGCACGAATCCATTGTCAGAAAGCGTGGGAATATTTTCTGGTCCAGTCAAAATGCGGAATTTTAGGATATAATATTTGTACATAAGTAGGGATAATCTGGGGTCTTGTCTCTCCTCATAGAGAAGGTTTGCTGATTCATGTACAGGCCACTGTTTGTGGTATTGTACAGCCTAATGTTCACCTCGAGCATGATACGGCCCATATCATATATGAGTAGCAGAGAGACATCTTTTAATATAATAATCAAAGACCCAGAGCGCAATAGCCAGGATAATGATCAATAAGTGACAAAAAAGAGAATAACCCATAGAAGACTGTACCCTTTCAACCGTAAGTTCATGTCATTGATCACGACCCTCGAGGATGAACCTATTCCCAAAAGCATCATAAGTCATCGTGATCCATCAAAGTGGACATTCGCCTTCTGAAAAAGGAAATAAACATATATTATGGGAATAAAAAGTCTCTTTGCTTAGAAGAGACCATAAGCCCATCTTGATGTTCCAACCTGTCATCAGGAGGTGGAGAGGTATCACAGAATTCTTAGGCCATCATGATGGTCACCGCCGGGTGAACTTCGAGCATCAGGTGTCACCCAACATTGGTGATCATGAACTCGAACTTCCACGAAATTGATGTGTCATTGGAGGCTGTACAATGCCACAAACAGTGGCCTGCACATGAATCAGCAAACCTTCTCTATGAGGAGAGACAAGACCCCAGATTATCCCTACTTATGTACAAATATTATATCCTAAAATTCCGCATTTTGACTGGACCAGAAAATATTCCCACGCTTTCTGACAATGGATTCGTGCATTTCTCGTTGACACAGCTCAGAAAGGCTCTTATATTTCAAATTTTCGGGGGAATTTCTCCAGATTTCGGGGACACAATGTCTGTAGGCATAGCTCGAGTCCTGCAGAGACTTGTGGCCTGTGACATGTGACATGGGACACCTGTTGCTCGCGCGGGAAAATGAACCTCGGACTTCTGGCGTACCGTAGACTGGGGTGATTGACACCGGAATGCCCATCTTCATCACCCTCCCAGAGCGCCAAGTCCGATTAATACATCTTTCGGACTATTGCTTATCTTTTTGGTAAAAAGGGTCCATGAAGCCAATCACAGGTGGGCGTGATATCAAGATAGAACCTCGTGAATAAAAGAAGTGTGTTTGTGCTGCTAGCCCCGGAAGCGCGATATGCCAAGTATGACCTGCCTGAGGGCTGACGTCCTCGGCGAGCCGAGAGGGATGATTGTCGAGAACTGTCAGAACTCGCTTCCTCCGAGCGCCAGACTTCAAGCCGAGGGATTAGCTATGCGTTTCAAATACGAAACTCACCGGCATCGTGCCTGGGAATTAGGGTGGAGGGTGCACATTCGAGATATCTGATCAGTTCCCTAGGGAGATCGATACCTAGGGCTTCAACACTGCACGAAATGCCAGAGCTCTTGCCCGCCGATGATATGGACCGGATAAGATGTTGTATCGATCGCGGGCGCAATGGGTTCAGATAGTCCAGAATCCATGATCGTCCGCGGACAATACAGGAAACTAATATGGTCATGCCTGAATACTCAGCCTAGGCCCACTGTGTTGTGTTCTTTTTTATTTTTATTTCTATTTACCATAGTTTCAGTGAACATTTAGCCGCATTCGCCCCCCCTTTTCAGCCACGTAGCCTATGAATGTCTCTAGTGTTTCGTTTTATTTAGGTGGATTCATTCAGTGAGCGCAGGAGCAAAGAAATGACCTTGAGGCACGCAAGCTATCAGTCCAGTTTCTGTTATCGTCATAGCAAGCATCGGAGAACTGGGGGGAAGATGCCTTTGTCCATAGCACCGAAATTGTTTTTTCGGTCCTCGTCCATGTTCATTGTGCCATATTAAATTTTCACCATGCCATCACACGGATAACCTGCAGAGAGAGGACGCGGCTACGGGACTGACCAATGCTTCGAAGCTCTTTATAAATTCCATATTTCAATCCGGGGATGCGCTGATCTGTAAAGTTGAGGTTAACAAAATGTTCCTGGCAAGATGCGTTTGGGAACATGGTATGTGCTGCAGGTATCAAGCTCGTACTGTATAGGCTGTGTAGGTGGGACTCAATGGGGCATTGTTTGCATGCAATGTCTCAGACAAACAACCCCTATCTGGCACCACACCTCGGGCGACGAGACGCCAGCCTACTCGACAAAGAGCATCGAACGCCCTAGGGAATATTCGGCATTCCTGTGCTACGAGGACGCCATACTCTCCTTTGCGACACCTCTACAGTCTATTAACGCATATCAACCAAGCAGTAACGATTTAACGCTTCACGACCTCATTAACGACCTCATTAACGACCCTCAGTTGCAATGTCCGACGAATCCCATTCGACTCTAACTTATTTGCTCTCTTCTACTCCGTATTCTCTTGCTTATACTTTACCTCTGCTGTGCTTATCTTTCGTCCTCACATTTGCCGGAACTTTCCTGATGCTCGATCGATCACGCTCATTTCCGCCTCGAGCCGATTATGCTGCCTTGCCAGGGGCTTTTGGGAAGAACAGGAAACGCAAGTTTACCTGGTTTCTGGAAGGAGGAATTGGTGGATTAGCTTGTGGATACACAACAGGGCGTATGTCGATTGGTTGCCTGTCACCTAACTATTGCTCACTATCTATCAAGTGCATCTGACCACTTTCTTGTCCCTCCTTATCCCGGCGAAAACCACGTCCGCTCCGTTGACACCAAAATCCTTCCTAGTAGTTTGGATCCTAGTCTGCATAGTGACTACACTTCTTGCCGGTCGTTATCGTTATGTAGCGCTGGGCATGAGCGGAATGTCTGGAGGGTGGGTGGACCTTAATGGAGTCCGAACTTAATGTTAACCTCTTGCATCTAGTGCCTTGGCATCTCTTGCACTCCTAGTTATTATCCACCCATCCCTTACACCAAGGGTCATCCTGACATCTATTTCTGTTCCTCTCCCCACTTTCCTCGTCCTCTTCTTCTATTTCGTCCCGAAGTTCCATTCTAGGTTTCTTCACCCAACCCTTCGCTTTTGCACGTCTTCTAATGGAGCATTTGGCGTCGTTCTATCGATATCATTACTTATAAACCCGAGGGTGGACGCCTGGGCCAACGTTTGGGAACGCCTTTGGCTTCACAATGGTGACGGCTGGGGAACCGGTAAGGAGAAGGGACTCAGTGCAGCATATTGCCTATTCCTTGCTTTTGGTATGGCCGCAGACTGGGCATTGCGACGATGGCTCGGTGAATGTCCTGACGAGGTATGTTATCCATGACTGCTACGCTGCTTGCGCTTATTCAACGCCACCGTAGAAGTGGGACAATTATCTCGCCAATTACATGGCCAACCTTCCTAATCAAGCCGATAGGGCGGGAATATTCGAGCCTCCCAAGTCTTTCTGGGATCGATTCTTCTCAAAGAAGGACAAGCAGGATAATGTCCTATTCCCTCCTGATTCAGATCTCAAAGCCACTGCCAAATCACCTCTGAAGTTTGATGATCCCTCCGCTCCCTTGCCCATCTCACCTCCCGGTGGTTTCCTGAAGAAATCACGTACACAATCTCGCAAACGTCACCTCCAACACCCGAGTTCACGGAAACGTAAACCAGTCAAATTCGGCGCAATCGATGAGCTCAGTTCGTCGGATGAGGAGGAAGATGATTCCAAGGTTTCTCCGCTGACACCCCTGCCCCTTTCCTATTCCTCCTCCACGCCAACGCTTGTTGACGAACCACCCAAGGCGCCGCGGAAGAAACCTACTACTGAAGACCCAGCGAAACCACTTGCGGTCGGTTACGACGCTGAACTCGCAGAACTCAAGAAGCTGAAAGGTACCAACATCGAAGGGGCGCCAGATTACTCTGATCATGAAGAAGAGGACTTAACAAGCATCAATCAACGACATCAATCCGAAGATCATAGTCAATGGAGTCCTGCGTTTATGAAGCGCCATTCATCTGGCTCGAGTGTTGATGCTGGAGGAGTAACCTCTATACCGCCCCCCGGCGCGGCTCCCGTACCCGTGACACCATCTCTGATCAAGGCCTTTGATCGAATTGCGGTTGCACAGAGGGAAGCTTTGGGATATACTACTGCGCCTTCGGCCTCTACTCCGGCAGCAGCATCTGAGGGGAAAGGTATTAAGAAAGACACACCGTCAGAGCGTCAGGTCGCGAAGCCCACACCGGTAAGGGAAGAGGCGGAAGAGGAGAACAATGCACGCGCAGTTGAACGTGCGAGGAAAGAACGTGCACCGCGGTGGGAAGAATTTTGGCGTGAGGTGAGGGTTAAGGCTCACACTTGAATGGCTGAGTTGGCTGGTGTTCATCTATATTTTTGTATGTGTATCTTGTTATGTGTGTTTGCTCCTGGATTTGTTGTATTCTCCTGTCCTGCTGTAACGCCTTTTACTGGACCTTTCTTTGTGACTTCCACTCGAAAAGCTACGAAAATTTCACCCTTTGGATTATCGACCCTTTCCCAGCCCATTCTCGCAACGAAGGTATACAGCTCTGGACATGCCGGCCCGGCGTTCTGATAATCTTCAGAACGAAGTCCAAGACTCGGCTGACTGTATGTTGAGGACTAAGGCTAAAGCTGATTGTAAGGAAGGACATAGATCCAGGATAAGTTGGAGTTATCCTCAAATATGATAAACCCGCAGCTTTTGGAATCTTTTCCAAACAGCGTAACAAAATGAGAGGGCATGATATCTATGACAGTTGTGAGGTGTCGCCAAACATGAGCAACCCCGAATTACTACACAAGAAGAAAGCGGCCAAACAATGCGCTGCATCTCCGTGATGTTATATTTGTCTTCATGTGATGTGTCCTTCTCGCGCTTCTAGCCAGCAGTGCCAGCGATAGCGATGACGGACGACTGACATCACCACACCCATCCGGCGCATCCACGGTCCCAACAGGACTCTACAACGCCTATCAAACCATGTTGCACTGGTCCTCGTCCGCAAAAACCACTCGATCTAACCGAGAACCCAAGGAGAACATTCCACCAGGAAACACAGAGCACCAACCGGCTTACTCAGACCCATTCCGGTTTGAGGTTGTTATCAGGAGTTGAGACTATACCTGTCTCATTCTTGGGGTGCCAGGTGACTGAGCCACTATGATCAACTAGAAGGGGCTTCCACAAAGCATTGTCCCACGACATTTCCCATGCGCCACCTCTGACCTTGTCGATCTTTATTTAACTTCGATTGGACCGGACATTGAACAGAACATTCTCTGCTCCACACCAAGAATATTGAACTCGGGCATGCCTCGACGTCACATAGGAGGGTAGACCTCCACTTATCGGCTTCGGGATTTTGGGGTTGCTTCGCGTTTGGCCCCGAGCTCAAGATAAGATAAGCTCCCGGAATCACTTCCCTCGAATATAGCATATAAAAAGGCCTCGAACTTCGGAGTGCCCTCTTTCACAACCATCATAACTATCGCCTCGATTCAAAACATGGGGAACTCTGCGTCGACGATACAGACATACCAGGATGAGATTGACCAGAGCATGAAGGACAAAATCAAAGAGAGTGCAAAGCAAGAGCTTGGGGCCGCGATGAGCCAACAGGATGTCAGAAGGTTTCATCCCCTCTTGTATATCCTGGTTTTGACATGATGCCGTCTCCAGGTTGCCCAGTATGTCGCAGCCGCGACAAATGGAGGGACGGATTTTTCGGCTATAGAGGCGGCGTCGGACAACGAGATCGACATCTTCATTGAAATGATGGCCACAACTGAGTTTATGCGTCACTTCGGATACATGTACTCCAACCCTCCCCTCTTCCGCCCACCCGGGGCACTCGGAGACTCGAAGCCTATCGAAGGTTTTTGCAGCATTAGCACTCCACTCGGTAGTCAGATCCCCGAATACCTTGAGGATGGGATATTTAGGTAAGCTTAGCCCAACTTGTGTGAATTCCCCCAGATAAAACTCTCCTTAGTAAATTGGACCTGCCACCATGGGTTAAGCGTAAGCTTAATTTTCCGTGCTCGTTCCAATCCCTAAACGACAATGCCATCAGGACAAGCCGTGCCAGACTTAGTCGAAACTACTATCAAACTTGTAAGCGATAGCACGGAGCCTGTTTGGAAGGCTGTACCTACGACACGGACGTATGACTCTGCTGTCGGAGACCAAGGCGATTGGAGGGTTGATGTCATGATTATGTGCGTGGGAGGTGCCCTTACGTTCGACGGGCTTCGTGCTGGGTTCACTATGATCTACTACCTGGGCGTACGTGGTCTTCCCATTAATTCACGGGAGTTAAGTAACTCCACTCGGCAGGTTTTTTATCCAGTGCAGTCGGACAGTAAATCTACACGTGACAGTCTTCGCCGTGACGCCTTCGCCTCGGCTGTGTTGTTTGTTGACCCCAGACCAACCACAGACGCGGAGCTTCTGGATGCACTAAAGTCAGGTGGCACATTTGAATTCCAGCACGAGTTCGGCTTCTCATACGGTTCAACACCTCCGGAATCCTTGCGTGCTGAAGGCGTGTCATCTGCGTATCTTAACTCTAATGCACAGTTGATGTATCTCCCAATTCTACTCCCTGTTCGGGAAAGCTTGAACACCTCAATTGAACAAGGACTCTTCAGGTGAGACTTGTACCCCGTTTTATGCCCAATCTTAAGCATTTTATATTCATCTACAGCGGGCTTGATGTACCGATTCGGTCTATCAAGAGTAGGATAACATGGCTCAGACCGTAATTATGCACATATGCTCATAGTGGTTGTGTAGAGGAGGCCATCGACGACTTGAGCGCATACTTCGAGAGTGTCCTACTCCAGAGCGGACCATCCCCGGGCCCAGGCCTCTTGGTCCTCTGGGTCACCAGCACCATCGACCATCTTTACCACCCAGCCAATCCGACTCTCAACCCTATTCGCCAAAAGAGCGTCCTGAGGTCGTGGTATCGGTATGGGAGCAGCTCGAGTGGGTTGGGAGTTCCAGTCACATATATCTTCGTGCAGACAGTGAGTCCACTTTAGTCGCCGCTATCACCATAACGAACCACATCACCAGATGTTTTACGAAGAGCTTCCACCTGAACAAAGGGCAATGAGGCGCCTCTTCCAAATTCTTTGCGACAAGATACGCCAAGAACTCCAGGTATTATCACCATCCGTACATATTTATGTTCTTTCTTATGGTGAATGTTCTCCCAGAAACCTCCTGTGCCGGACGATGACTTACTAAGTCTCAAGGCAATGCTCACTGAGTATGCGAGCCTGAAGTTTCAATCCAGCTTTGGGTTCGCTTATGATGGCAATCATTCCAATCCTCCTGACCGGAGACCCGGAGGCGCGGTTAAGGGGTACGATGAGCTTCTTCAAACAAAAAATTACCCGGCTTCTGAGGAAGAGGTGGGGAAGTGGCTTGATGCTGAGGTTTTCCAGTGCGTTGCACATTCCCAGACCCGACGGCTTCATACTGACCGATGTTATAGGAAGGACAGTCTGACGTTCCCCGCATTTGCGAGCAGTTTGTAGTCCTCCGCTACATCTTCAGCATAGTTCTCAGCACGATTTTAGATAAAATCTGGGAAAAGATACGTGACGACGTAGTCGGGTTTACGAAACTAACGACATCCGGCAATTGGTATACTGCCAGTAATAGCACCGTCTACCAACATCCAGGCGGAGGGACAAATATCAAGCAGTACTCTCAGTACGTGTACGCAGTTGGAGAGCTCGAACTGGACGGCGTGAAGGTCACCAGAACCTACGTCTGTTACCTTGGCGTAAGTCGTGGTCTGGATTGCAGCAAATTCCATAGAGGTTAACGACCAACTAGGTTTATTGCGGAACTACAGGAACAAGTTGAGGGATAGGAATGAAAGTTGGCCCGTCAATATAAGGAACTAGGACAGTCGGGAATGGGGGGACCTTGGAGATACGATGCTGTTTTACGACTCACTCTCGGATAATAAACGAACAACCTCTTCAAGTGAACACCTCCCTGACCGTCGCTGTCGGGCTTATTTAGGGTCATGTCGCCAAGAATATGCAAGTATAGGGCAAATTGTTGGATGTCACGCAAAGCAGAGGTGAGACGCAGTATTCGCGAGTGAAGTCAGTGGTGTACTGGCAGTTGTTATCCTTGGGGGTGTCCTCGCTGCCATAATGCATCATATGGCCGACGATATCATCATACACAGAAGTTATGAGGTACGCAGAAAGGTTCACTTGTAAGAAGGGAATGGATTACAAGAATGCGCTCCCATAGCGAAGTCGGGGAACTTCCTTTCGTTCTCGCACAACGCACAGGCAAGCTCAGATGACTGACTACAAGCGAGGCCAAATGTAAACGTACTTGAATACTTCGACGTCCACCCAAGCCTCGACTTCCTCCCGGACGACAGGGTAAGACTTGAGTTAAAGCAACCCCTCGTATGCGTCGACTCCGCCCCTAGGTTTCCTGTTCGGAGGCTCTGAATTCTTGTCCTTACACTCGAAGTTGAACTTCCCTTTAATTCCTGGGTGGCGTAACTGTACACGAACTCTCTAGGCTGGATGGGATCATTGATGTCTCCATCAGTTGCTTGGTGAGGTCAGCCTTAACCTCCTCCGGCGATTCCTTGGTTTCTTCCGAACCACCCACGATATGCGAAGATAATGTAGAAAGGGAGAAAAGCTCAAGTGATTCCAAAGTAAACGCTTTCGCGTTCTGGAGGGTTGGAAGTTGGAGCTGAGGATATATGTACACAACCAGGCTCCCCTTCAATGAAGTGCCTTGATATAGAGACTTGGCCTTGAGCAAATATGGATAATCGAGAACCTTGACCAAACGTAAAAATGTTCTAGTGAGGAGACAACCCAAGATGGTGATGAAGACGCGCTGTGAATCATAACGCTCGTTAGATCGCGAGAAGAAGAGTGTGGCGCCAAGCTTAGAAGTTGGTGACCCAGATTCAGTTTCTGTGAGCGTCTGCATGATAGCCGATTTCCCAACACCTCCCGGTCCGTAGAGCCAGGTGATTTTCTTTCCACGTGCAAGGTTGTGTGTTACTGTCCGAATTTCACCACATAATGTGAAACGTGTGCCGGGGTGACAGCTTGGAGGAGTCGAATTCGGTGCCCGCAATCGTCTCTTTTTTGAAGATACCCATTACTATGATTGTGAGGCTGGAACGAATCCTTTGCAATGACTGAGGGCTTGCAGTAAGTGTCATTGGACTGATTCACGTTTATCGTTGTTGGATTCCAGATGGTGAAGTGGTAAGCGCTTGGACGACCGTCACGATATGGGAATTCGGACTTGAAGCTTGAGGACTCAAAATATTGTCCTCATCCATATTGTTGAAAATCCGACTTCAGGTCGGGAACGTCGCTCTGAAAGTGAATAGCGAATGAAAGTTGTTATGGACACACACAGACAGTGCCACATCAGTCGGTGATGCTCGGCAGTGCCAAGGAACGGGGGAACAAGCAATTCCGTAGAGGACATCAACTTGTTGAGAAGCTTTCGAATTATCATTCAGTGGATTGGGTCTTGAAGTCGAGGTGGGGGTAAGTGGACGTTGATACTAATCCGAACACGAAACTCTAGGTATACAAAGTCTGGATTGCATAGAACCTCGGAAACGGGGTGATTAAATCTATGTCGCATGGGCGAATACGCTGATAATGGCTTCGCAGCTATTACCTATAGTGGCGTATGTAGATGATGATGTAGCCTCATCAGGATATCGATCATCCCCAACGAAGTTCGAACATACGGTGCCATCGTATTTATAACCGGCCCGGAGGACCTCCAGCGAGCGGCGCGTGTCGGGTAACACAACCCCTTCTCCAGCAAGTCCCGTGAACGTTTCGTGCGACATGGCCGCACAAAAGCCAGCACCATGAGTGGAATCTGGATGTCCGGAATACGTTCCGACGTTTATAGCAAGGGTTCTATCGCTTCGTTGTGGCTGGTGATGAAAATCCCAGCGAATATATAACGACGCCTGCGAAGCAGCTGGATCTTTTCCACCCCTTCATAGGATCTTACCAATGCTGTCGTTGAAGAGACTGTTATTCCTTCTCGTTGCAACCGGTGCCGGAGCTAGTGCAGGGAAAAACAAGTATATCGTTCCTGGTGCAACGTGGTACGACACCGATGGACAAATCCTAAGTGCACATGCGGGAGGGATGGTCGAACATGAAGGAAGATGGTACTGGTTCGGACAAAACGAGCGTAAAGAAAATCCGGACTTGTTTTCGGGTTCGTGTTCTGAGATGCTCACAGTTCATAGCTGAGAAGCAAGGCCGGTGCGACTCGCAGGTATCAATGTCTACTCTTCCGATGATCTCTTGAACTGGAAGAACGAGGGACGGGCACTATCTCCCATCCCTGGAACGGATATTGCTCCGGATCGTGTGGTGGAGAGGCCAAAGGCGGTCTTTAATCCTGTGAACAAGCATTGGGTGTTATGGTTCCATTCGGATAATTCGACATATGGGTTATTGAGACAAGGTGTGGCGATAAGTCCGAACATCACTGGTGTGTCCGTGTGATCTCACTAGCAGGCGGGATCTGACGTTGAGGTACTTGTAGGCCCATATGAATTCCAGAGGGCGTTTAGTCCGTTAGGCGGAACGAGTCAAGATTTTGGGTTGTTTCAAGATGTAGATGGTGTGTGATCAAGGATCGTTCGTGGATCTTGCTCTAACCGCTGCGGTACAGGATCCACGTATGCTTTGTATAGCAACGGAGATGACCCCGCGGCGCACGACAACCTGATCAGTCGTATGAACGCAAACTTTACGGACGTCGAAGAAACGATATACACATTCTTCGGTCAATCCATTGATCCCCGGATGTTCAGGGCATGCACACTCATGATTGTCTTCTAGATTTCGATCTGGAAGCACCAGCGATCGTGTTCTCTGGCAAGCGGTACTATATCTTGATGTCGCACAAAACCGGGTATAGGCCCAACAACGTCGTGGTGTTCTCAGCGGAGAAATTGGCGGGTCCATGGTCAATCCAGTCATATATAGCACCGTAAGTCACCAGCCGTCAAAGCTTTCAACGGAGACCTTTGATGCCTTGTTACTAGGTCCGGAACGCGGACGTTTAACTCTCAAAGTACCATGGCTTTTGCTGTTAAAGGGACGCACAAGACTACGATCTTGTACTGCGGAGATCAATGGGCGACCGCAAAAGACCTGTATGAAAGCACGTCAGTGACTTATCATGAGCCTTACGGGGCATAGGGGGTCTGACGTCTGACTAGATATATCTGGTTACCTGCCAACGTGGACGACAGAACTGGGTCTTTCACAGTAGATTGGCATGACTTGTACTCTATTGATATCAAGAGTGGCGAAGTTAGCTTCCCAAAAGGAAAGACCTACGAAGCAGAAGACGGAATTGTCACAGGCTCCGCATACAAGACAGCTTGTGTGAGTACGAGAAGATCGGGATTGGGAATGGGACCTCACAATAGCTCCAAATGCAGCCGACATGTTCTGGATATGGAATTGTGACGGACAGTAAGTCGAGCAAGCTTCAACCGGTTCTTGAAACTCACCAGAGACCCAATAGTCTTCCCAAACTCTTCGGTCACAATCAACAATATTATCGGGACCGGAAAACCACAATGGGTTTCATTGTACTACCACAATCCAGACGGTTTATGTATGTGTCGTGAGCAATTTGGTGTCCATACTGACCAGTTGTTCAGGGGGCGATAATCGAGGGGTCTCTGGACAGTCATTCATTTTGAACCGGACGGCTTCTGTGTCGGTAAACGGAGGGCCGCCCGTTTTCTTACGACAGCGAAGTGGGAACGCTGGAATAATCTTGAGTCAGCCACTTAACGTCACTTTCCACGAAGGTAGGGGAAATTCACTTACGGTGTCTGGATTTAATGGAGGTACGTTCCTTCTTCCGGCCAAAATTTCTGCTTCTTGATCTGGGTTCGAACAGCCGCTGCCGATCTTGATAGAATTATCGTGTACGGGAATATTTACGATGACTAGTTGTCAGAATGAACAGAGATGCACGTCGGCCTTTAATGATACAGATTACAGTAAAGGAGCAGTCCCTGATTAGGGACGTGAGCGTGGGCGTGTACGCGTTATTTGTCACGAGCCTGGAAACCAAATATCCAAAACTTTTCCGTTCACCGCTGATTCCGACAACACAGTTATAGCCAGGCTCAATGTCAACAGTGGCGAGCAAGGCCGCCTCCATGCCAGTCCGCTTCGGGCGCGCACCACGCATCCGTGCCCACCTGCGCAAGGACAGGAGCACAGGTCTCCCGCGTCCGCCAGTCAACATCGTCACCCGCGAGTTCGCGCCATGCCGCCTCGAAGACCACTACTACAACACCCTCCAAGACGACCTAATGTACATGACCTACCATCACGAACACCTTCCTCGCCCTCCTCCACGCCAAATCCGTCTCAAATTCGACCCCAACGACCCATACTCCAAGAACCGGTACAACCCGCCAGTGGGTGGTTCCCAAATTGGCAAAAAGCCACCTCCACCGTCTTCTCCAAGCAATGTGATTAAACTGGAAAAGATCGTGATACATACGATGGTCAAGGAAGCACTACAGAGCAAAAGTAACTTGTTGGGTGCTATTATGGCCGTGCGCGCGCTGACAGGCGAGAGTCACAAAGCTGGTGGACGACATGCTGTGGAGGGTATACAGATCGTGCGGGGAAAGAAGTCAGTTGGAGGTTGGATTAGGCCTGGTGTTCCCGTGGGTGTCAAGGTCGAACTCAAAGGCCAGAGCATGTACGACTTCATCGGCACACTCGTCGAATTTGTGCTGCCACGCCTACGCGAGTTTAATGGCGTCGTTCTGCCACCTCAGTCTTCGAGTGTTAACACGCCGAGCGCCGTATCCGGTGTTGTGTCCTTTGGTCTGCCGCCTCAGGCTATGGGCTTCTTCCCTCAGATTGAAGTCAATCAAGATGCTTATCCCAAAATGTATGGCATGCATATCCATTTCGTGACAAATGCTACTGGCCTTGGTGCTGAGAATCGTGCTCGGGCACTTGTATCTGGCTTCCAGATTCCTTTCGTTCGTCGGTAGTACCATTGTGAGTATTACGCTTTCGCCTATCTCCTCACATTCTCTTACCATCCATTTTCCACATCTAGAATCATTCTCGTATATTTACCCTAGTGTTCTATGCCGAATCTAATTCTTATTGCATTGATGTTACCACACAGCGGTGTGAATGGTTTGAGCCAAAATACGAGAATAATACAATTTAGGTTCGCAGGGGTCTAGGATAAGGAAAGCTAAAAGATAGTGGGAGTATACGTATCGCCAATGACTGAAGACCAGTTAGCCAGTAACAAACCAAAGAACAGGAAAAAGAACGAATGACCAGTGTCTGCCACGTCCAGGATTATATCTTACAGTACCAATATCAATCTCATTATCACTTCATCTCTTTAATCAGTCTCCAACCCCGAATCTCTCTCCAACCACGCCGCAACATCATCTAACTTTTGTCTTGAGAGTCGTGGCTTGTAATGTGACGACCCTAATGCAGACAATGTAGCTGTAGCCGTACCGGAAGTTGAGGTCGACATTGCCAAAGTCGGAGGGGCATTCGTGCTTCTCTCCAACCCAGTTCCCAGTCCCAACCCAGACACCAACCTCTTCTCTCTCCCGCCCTTAGCCAAGTTCTCACTCGCAGTCTGCAGAACTGGACGTCTTGGACCGCCATTCCCATTACCCAGCACGGTAGCACTAGCCTCCGAAGCCGCTCTCCGCATCTTTCTTGACACGAGTACCACCTTCTCTCGGTGACCTTCCCTATCCCTTTCTCTCAACTCTCCTCCATTGAAACCACCATCTTCGCGGAGCTTGAGCTTCGGCGTTACACCTCCGATCGATGAAACCGAAGCCCTCAGCGCGGGAGAGCCCTCCCTGTCAAACCTATCCCTCTCCCTATCTCTTTCACGTTCCCCTCGCTCTCTCAGCGGTGAATCTCTGTGGCCGTGGTCCACACTCCCCACCCTCGCCTTTAGTTTATGTACCATAGGCGTTGCATGACCAACACCTCCCCCAGGCCCAATGGATGATTTCATCAACACCGGTCGTAAAGTTGGCACGATCTCCCTCGCGAGCTCCCTTACGAGCACTGCACCATCGCCCTTACTCAATTTCTCGACCACGTCCAACAACCCATACCTCTCAACCAAGAGCGCTCTATTCGGGTGCACTTCAACGACGCTGCGTAAGAGTTTCAGCAGGTTCAGTCGGACCACAGCTTTTCCGTTGTGTCCGAGTCTATCGAGGATGCGTTTGAAGAATGCTGATGACTTCGCTATCGCCAGTGTAATGGGTGTGGATATACGAGTGAGTTTCAGGAAGGGATCGAGGAGATTTTCGAACGAGTTGGCTTTAGAGTGGACGAAACAGCTGATGAGAGCGTCAATGGCTTCGACCTTGAGGAGTTGGTCTTCAATTCTCGCAGTCTCGTCTTGTAGCCTGCGTATAAGGACATTCATCAGTACATGGGACAGCTCATAAGGGATGTAGTACGCACCATGAGAGAATAGATTCCAAAGCGCTGACCTGGAAATACGGATCATCCAACAACTTCAAATACATCCGTAACCCGTCATGTTGCCACAACAAGTTCCGACAACTCTTTCCTGCACCCGCAAGGTCACAAAGGATCGGCAATGCAAATTGCTTCAGTGGTGAACTCGTCTCAATAACGCGCTTAAGACAGGGTATGATACCCGCTTGAGCAGCCTCTTCCTGCCGCGTCTTGTTCAATCGGCAGAGGTTGTAGCATGTTTGGAAAATGTGATTGGACATTTCCGTGCTGTAGGGACTTGTGGAGTGCTCTTCGAGTATGCGGATGAGAATCTCGATTGCGTTGGCGTTTTGTAGGACTTCAAGGAGGGTGGCGTTCATGGAGAGGTGTTTGACAGCTTTCAACATGAGCACGAGACACTCCGGTTCAAGGAGTTCACAAGCTCGCAATAATCCTGTTGTAGCGTAGTAGGCCATGGGTCAGAAATCCGATCAAGACTATAAATATACCAGGGCAACTCACGTCGAATAACCTGCCTCGTTCCAAGTGCATTCCTCACATGCACATCCGATTGTGATACTTGGCAAAACACCAACAATGTCTGGATTATCTTCATCTTCGTTTCCAAAGTTGACTCTCCTCGAATTGCCATGACATTCAATAACGCCAGCGAGAGCGGATCCAACAATCCCTCGCGGATGAACATGCGGCAGAAATCATTCTTCGTTGTCGGGCTTTGTAGCTCAAAAACGCTGCCAATGCCATTGAGAGCGTGCACGACCAGCTCCTCTTGTTCGGTGTAATCTTCATCTAGGAGATCGACGAGAACTCTGAGTCCTCGACAGCTGAACCAGACTCAATTTAACCTTCGTGGACACGTGTTTACGCAGACGACTCACGAGATGAACATCTGCAACGTCAGCACAGATGTATGACAAAGCAATCGGATGAAATTCGAGGCTTCCAGGCGACAATCCGAGGGATATTTCTTCGAGGTAAACTCTATGCTTCTGTTAGAAACTGGTTTCACAGACATAATGGCGACTAACCCATCATCACCGGGATTCCACTGTAATATCAACATCATCAATGCCGATCCTCTAGGCGGAAGCAAGCCTCAACGTACCCGATCAAACAGAAACTTTCGAGGAAGCCTATATCAGACGTCACAAGCTGTCCGCGCACCCCGTTAGCAGTGTCCATCGAAACACAAATGACAACGAACCAAATTGATGATCTGCAGCAACTTCATCGTAACATCTCTGTGCCGTCTTGCTTCCAACACTTCCAGAATCGCAAGCAGTCCATGTGACGAAACGAGCTGATTTTGCATCTCGGGGTTCTCTTCCATAATCTCAATCTATGCATAGTGTAAGAACCGCATATCATCACTCATGGAACGTGAGACATACAATCTGATTGCAGGCATTCTGTAGTTGGAATTCCGGAGCTGATGGAGCGAGTTCGTCAATGAGCTGGTTGACTGTGTTGCATAAACGAGCGTATTTGTCGCGCTGAAGGTTAGTGTCAAGATCATCCTCTGAGAAGCCTTCGTCGATCTGACGTTGTCTATGAGCATCATCAAGAGAAGAAGTTGTTTAAGGCTACCTCAGCAAATGGATCTTCCTCGTCAGAATCCTCTTCTCCGAGCTTAGAACGACCAATGAGTTCATTATACTATCCCAAAAGGAGATTGATTACCCAGGACTTGTTCGACAATCGTGTGTTCAACCGCAAACTCTGCATAGATGGCTCAACGTCTGCAATACACGTGTACAGTCAGCCACCCAAAAGCGCATACATGAAAA
The DNA here is from genome assembly GCA_018524945.1 of Podaxis sp. C-F-92630. Classification (NCBI taxonomy): domain Eukaryota; kingdom Fungi; phylum Basidiomycota; class Agaricomycetes; order Agaricales; family Agaricaceae; genus Podaxis; species Podaxis sp. C-F-92630. Next base: position 38,932 of record JAEUWS010000055.1, read on the forward strand.
AATAAAATAGAGAAAAACAACAACGCTCACTGGCTCCATTCGGCTTCCCGAACACGTCCTCATAATCCTCATCGTCCTCCTCCGCATACTTATCGAACTTCTCTAAATCACCCGCACTCTGCACCTTCTTCGCATCAGCGCGACCAAATGAACCTCCACCTGAACTAACAGAACGCTGCGTATTGCCATTCACTGGGCTCAAAGCCGGGCGTGAAGACTTCCGAGATAGACTTGGAAGGGGTGCGGAGAGGGGGCCCGGAGGGGCTGTAAGACCGACGGTCTTGATATCATCGGGATGAAAGAGGCCTTTTCGGACCGAGTTCTTCATCTATGGAGTGCGGATGTCAGCCAACAAATGGTAATGAGAGGGCGAGATTATAACATACCTTGAAATCCGCCACTTTCTCCTCGAGCCATTGCTCATCTTCTTCAGCGGCGAGGTCAGAATAATCTTCCATGATGGGCGAAATATCCGCTGGAGGAGGAGCTGCTAGTGGCGCTGGACGAGTACCAGGGCTCTTGGTAGGTCGAATGGTCTGTGCATTCAAATCCTCTGATTTGTCCTCTTTCTCTTCTTCGAGGGATGTGCGCTCGAGCGCTGGTGTAATAATGAGACAATGCCTTACTGCTCGTGAGGTGACGTACCTTGCAGCTTAGTAAACGATATTCCTTCCTCAAAGTCATCATCCCAATTATCCGTCTGTTCCTCGGGAGCTTGCAAAGCCAACGAAAGTGGTTGAATCTTCTCCACCAGACCAAGTCCACCCTTCACATTCGATTGTTTGTTATTAGGCCCTGGAGCCGCCTTCCACGCAGATGGTCCGGTGGAATGTCCTAGAAGAGAAGACGAAAGCGGCAGATCCGAGCCTCTCTGTATAGGCGATGCAGGTCGAGTGTACCGAGAAGGGTGCTTCGATGGCCTGGAAGGTGCTGCGAGGCCAAACCAATGAGATTCATGATCACCCATATTAAGCCATGAGACATACACTTCAGTGCTTCATTCCACTCCTGGACTTTTGCCAAGGCCTCGTCGAAGTTGTAATTACTAGGTTTCTTCGCACCTTCAGAACCCGGCTTGGGTTCAGCGTTATCTCCAGCTTTATTCTTGCCTTCCGCGAGCTGCTTGCGAGCCGAGATCATCCATGGGTGCTTTAATAGCTTCTTGGCTGATATTCGTAGGTTGCAGTCCTTCTGGAAGCAATGATAGAGGAAATCCTTCACGATGGGCGAAGCGCCGTCCGGTATCGGTGGACAATCATCTTGGACGATGCGAAAAAGAGCGGGCATAGGGTCGAGATCATGGTAAGGCGGATGCCCCTCCAGCAGCTCGATGACGAGACACCCAACGCTCCTATGGTAAGATTATTGAGTTAATGTCCAAGAGACTTCATTAAAATGAAACGAACCAAATATCAGAGGCTGTTGTTGCTCCTGATTGCTCGATAACCTCTGGGGCCACTGTGATTCTCGGTGAGTTTATGAAATGCAATGAAGATACAAAAACATACTCCAATATGGGCTTCCAACCACGGCGGCATTGGCCGCACCCGCAGTCACACTACTCGCGACACCAAAATCGGCTAGTTTTACGGTTCCATCTTTGTTGGTTAAGATGTTCGCGCCTTTGATGTCCCGGTGGATCACACCCTGGTCATGGAGGTAAACCAAACCCTCAAGAACCTGCGAGATGTACACCGCGACCAAGTTCTCGGGGAACTTGCCGAATTTCTTGACGATATTATGGAGGGAACCATTTTCGCAGAACCTGGTTATGTCTGAATAAGAAGCCGCAAGAGTGTCCGAATGGTACGTACTCCAATATAATGTACAGGTACTCCCTGGTCTTGACGAACCCCTTGTACTTGACAATATTCTCGTGCTACCAAATGTCATTGCACACGACTAGGTTTCAATGAGCATGAATTCCTCACATTGAGGTTCTTCAATAGGTCGATCTCGGACTGGCCGAAACGATTTGCATACACCAATCGAATGACGTGAAGGAAGCACACACCATGATCTCGCCAAGCTCAGCCTTCGGAATGTTGCTCAATTGAATCTCTTTCACCGCCACCGTCTCTCCCGTGGCCCAGTTCAAAGCACCTGCATTTCACACCCATTATTTCAATATTCTGTGCAGAATACGATGGATACGTGCGGTAGACCTGTCCGAAAGCCCCCTTCCCGAGAGAATCACCGAGTTGCTGCAGAACGACTTATTGAACGGCATGCATCAACTCTGATCGATAAAACACTGACATAGTCATTGAGAGACTTGGAGGCATTGGTCTTGGAGCCTGCACTTGATGTCGGGCGAGAATGCATCGCGTGAGACGTTGGCAACGGGATTTGCTCTGGATTGGGGGATGTTCGGAATGATATGGCGATATGGAGAAGGGAAAGGAGGAGAAGGAGGGGCTAGTACGCCTACGAGAGGCTGGTATATGAGAGAAAGGAGATAGAAACGCGCTTCGAGTTCAGTCGCGTCCGGCGCTGACCACAATCATCAATGTTCCAAGAAACTGCCACGGCCGGGCCGCGTGGGTTATCATAATCCTCTGGGCGCTCAGCCCAAACTTCCCACAAATGGCGTCCTCTACACAGTTGCGCTATTGTACACAGCAACGTCATAACGGCGTCCCACGCCTACTCTCTACACTACCTTGGCAGCACCTGCTGTGCAAACGTACTAAAATGCTCTGTGTTCCATTCTATACGCCCAGCTTTGGCGTCCAGTGGCTCACAAGCCTACCTCGAACTGGAACATAACCAAACTATCCAGCAAATTGGCGGACGCTTTTCGCCGTCATAGCCGTCGACACTCAAACGACTCTATCCTCCCGTCCTCTAGTGCGGCTTCCTGAAAGGTCATACATGGTGGTTCGGCCTTCTCTTCGTTGGGGCTTTCGGCCTCCATTACAATTACCGAGGGGACATAATGCCGTGGAACTTCTTGTCGAGGAGGCATGGCGGGTATTCTGGGGGCATATCGATTTCTGGCGAAAGCGATGCTCTGGTTCATCTGTAATGCGACCTCTGCATCAGGATCTGGTGTGTTCAATTTCAACACCGATTTCTTAAGATTCAGTGTTATTCGTGACATCATTGCGACCTGTAAGAAACCAACATGAGTCCACAACGAAATTCAAAGAGCTGTGAACCGACCGTTAACCTGTAAAACACAGGATAAGTAACCTTCCAGATGAATCAGATTAGGGATGCACTCACAACAACTCCAATCTGTCGGAGGTGTCAGTCGGCGACCGGCTACGAGATAGGATTAGACGCACTGTGCAGTGATGTTTTTCAATCCGGGCTGAGCAAAAACGATCATTAGGGTCAATACCAAAGTAACCGAGCAGATCGCTCTGCAAGATCTGTCAGAGGCATATTAACCATGAGGACCCTAGACATTACGCACGTGTAGTATATCAAACCGTCCTCCAGCAGCCTTGTCATAATGGAGCTGAGAGTGTACCCTCTTCGGATAGACGGGACAGTCCGGTACGCGACCAAGACAAATACGAGGGTATCATACAACAATGGCAACCACGCTGATGATGACGCTATGACACTTCTGCAGACTCAAATTATCAGGCACTTGTCACCATGTCCTCGCTCGGACGTACATAGACGGATTGAAGATCATTGTACAGGCTGCTGCGTTCATGAGCTAGAATATCCCACCAGGCGGAAGTTTCAGACCCACATTTAACGTGAGAGTCTGGGTTGTGCACCACGGCTGAAAAGAGTGAAAATATATTAAGAGGACGTCTCTCCAGGAATGAAACCACGTGCCTTGGCCTTTTGTAAGCAACCAGGCATTCACGCCAATCTGCATTAGGAGGACGAATCCCACCCCAAACAGCACTCTGTAGTTCGAGCGATAGAGAGCACAAATCCGTAAATACATCATAATCGCTACCCCAAACAAAGTAGGTCTTCTGGTGCACAAGAGAGGGAACGTGCTCACTCACCCACAATGTTGATGCCAATCATTGTCATGGCACCTTCATATCTAATGAATCTGTTGCAGCTTCACAATTTAAGTGAGTATGTTGCACGGCATTCCTGAAAGGCACCTTCTGAACGTACACCTAGAGACACTCTCATTAACTAGAACAAGTTGTCTTGATTATATTATAACGTACTGGTGCAGTCCACACAGGCGAAAGATAGGCTAATTCTTGCGTGAATAAATGTATCTTCGCCAAGACCAGATAATCTTACCAAACAAGTTTACGATAAAGCCAAGAGGTGTCAGGTAGCGATTCTACTCGGTACGGAATCAACCCAAGGTGAACCTTGCTTTGCTTTTGGAAAGATCTCACCAGCAGGAACAAGTAGGTCACTAGTCAAACACTTCAGTATCGGATAAATAACATATGAGAACAACTGACCAAGACCTTTCTTCCTTTTCCATATATACTCTACCTACACTACACTTCAGCTACATCCAAGGTAGAATATTTGAATGGAGCACCTCGTCTGCCAACGTGTCGATATGATCCCAGATCAAAATAGTGAAACTCACAAAACCCATATACTGTATCGGCAGAGTCAGAACGGAACCCATGGTATAACCAACATTGAGAACCATACGTTCGTCCGCATCCTAGAAGTTAAGAACCAAACATTGAGATTTGGATGTCAAAGTGGCCGCAGAAGTCCACTCACTGTGCAGAAACATCGTCTTTGACAGGGGGGACAGGCTGCCCATATTGATGCATTTGGTGATCACAGCGAAACACGGTTCCACAACTTTGTGTTTCGGTCAATCAACGCAACGCCCAGCTTTTAAATGAGCCGTTACCTGCCAATCAACGCCACTAACACCACTCCCTTGACGTCTTTTCGGCCGGGATATAGAAGAATACGACGAACACAGCCAAGACGGGGTGCGTGGGACTTGGAAACAGTGGTCAAGAGTCAGCGAGGGAGCCTACCTTAGAACAAGCGCTAGCATCACTGCATTGGAGAGCCTTTAAATAATGAATTCAGTCCATCACCCAGGTCGCTGGCGCAAAATACCGAACCAGTGCTATGGATGGTCCCGAAAACAACGATGATGTACTGCGTTGATGTTGATGTAGCCGCGTGTAGCTTATTTTCGTCTTTTTTGATGCTTCGTATGAGCGTTTCCCTGCTCTACTTCTGCGAGCCTGTTCCATATCGGACCCTATTCCTGTTTATAGCCATGTTGGAATTCTTGCACAGAGAACAACTTACCTTCCCAGGCGATGGTAAACGGCACACTTTCACATTGCAGAGAAGAGCTATTTTCCATGTCCGTCGGACTCGAGGTACCGCATCGTGTCCTACGCTGTAAGGCGAAGTCTTCAGTGTTGGTTCTTTCGAAAGCGGGGATGCGATATGCGCGGGAATGAGACAGACACCCAGCCCCAGCGCCGCAAGTCCTTGAGGAAATGAAATCATTCCCTCCGCTCTCCGGTTGCCCCAGACCGGATAATTGTAAAGAATATCAATGAACGATCATTTCGAATGGCACCTAAGAATGAGAATCAATAGAAGAACTTTCTTTCTCATGTTCTGACGCCGGAATGGATTCTAGTAGGAGGCATGGGGAGTTTAGGCTGATGATAATAATATATCGATGAACGGAGGTCCTAATAGGGAGTGGGGTTCTTGATGGCGACTGGTCTGGAAAATAGCTGCATTGTTAGGTATTGGGCAACTAATCATAGAGCATGAGTATCCCAGGTATGAGAACATGAACAAAGCGGGTCTGGAGGGTAGGATTTCTAATGCATCGAGATCACACTCAGAGGTTTGGATTCTGCGCCTTTGACAAACAGCTTTACATCGCCCGCTCCCGCCACTCAAGAGGTCTCCATACGTCATGTATCGTGGACGGGCACAGCAAAGCAACTGATTGTTCCGCGACTCGGAAGGGTCGGCAAAAGCCTGTTATTTGGTGCTTGACTAACATTGAACCGATCAACGAACCAGACCCTCCGATGCAAAAAGATATTCGGGATCTCTGTCTGGGTTCTCATCCGGCGCTGCATCTCAAGCGAACTTTTTTTTTATGTTGCTCGGTTCCAAGTATTTGCTTTTCATTGTTTCCGACCACGCTATCCCCCGAGTCGTGCAATTCTTTACTAGTGAGCGCAAACTGCTTGAAATCCTGCCACCTGGGTATAAGATTTGACTTCTGTGATTACTCAGTGAGAAGGGAGGCACTAGTGCATTACACGATTTACGTCGAATCAAGAACTTGTTTTAAGAAAGAACGACTCAGGCATGGAATCATGTTCAATATCCGTATCTCGCGACCGAATGTAAGATGTCAGTGAAAACCGCGCCACTCCCAGATGTAAACTTGTGGAAGCCCGAGATTGATCGATGCAATCTATATACAATTCGTCAGGTTATGAAGGCTCAGGGGTAGGTGTCGGGCTTATCGCCAACAACTGGTGTATCTCCTTTTTACACATATGTGTGGCTCTAGGCGGCCCTCAGCGAGCCATCAGGCTAGGGACATGGGACTTTTTTCCTTTCGCGCGTGCAGCCACATCGATTGGTGTGGTTCAGGGGAAACGGGGGCGGCCTTGTCGAAAAGGTGCCTCAAAAACCTCATCATGCACCATTGTAGCAGGATCAGCGTATAAGACTGTCTAAGCACTTGAGTGAACGGCGACATGGACATGCCTAACTATATTTTTATTGATTACGGGCAGGTTTTACTATCACGACACTGTTAGCTGAATCCTTCGTCAAAAGATACCAGCCAATCTCGGCGATACAGGAACCATAGTACGTGATGTATTGACCATTCCCAAGTTGTTGAGCGGAATTGGCCGTTCCCCTTCGCTGAGAATACCTAGCACTCCAATGGGCAGCAACAATCAACAAGACCCCTTGTTCCTACTTGATCGTGGACTCTGCTTCATCAGGTCTGGAGGCTAGAAATTATCCTTTCTATCGTTCCATTACACCTGCTTTCAACAGGGTGGCCAACGACTCAGCGTAACAATGCATGTTAATAAGGCATCGATAATTAAATACAGACATCATGGTACCGGGAAGCCAGCTCTGCGGGTCATAACAATAGACACATACGCACTCGTGATTAGTTCCATTATAGTTCGTGACAGGCGTCATATCGAACTCATGGAGTCGCGCTTAGCTCGACCAGACTCAATCTCCTCCAACTCGGCTAGATCAATCCCCCCGGAGTCCAAATCCGCGCCAGTGCCACGATCCCCTTGCAACACAGAGCGCGTAATATTCAGCACAGACGCGACTTGACTACAGGCGTGCTCAATGACAACGTTCGCCAGGCCCTGTTTGGCGGCGAGATCCACATCGATATCCTGCTTTTTGTTCCCTGTTCTCTTGAGATTGATTGTGATGCGAGACATCATTGTGACCTGCATGAATGGGTGCCATTAGATCATCATAATACATCTTCTATACGGTGGTAGCGAACTTACAGTGATGCTGATAGCGCGCATCAGAAAAGATCAGTGAAAAGTGTCATGAGAGGCGCCGGGGATACCTGTTACTCACATCAATTCCAGCCTGCCAACCATGTTATGAATGGGGATACAGTTCTCTTTAATGGTGTAGATGAGCTCACTGGGCTGTTATGTTTTGAGAGCCCTCCGGTGCGAATGTGATCATCAAGGACAGCACAAGGGTTACAATCATTATGGGACTATGAACACTCGTCCATCAGTAGCGCGAGAAGAGAGCATGAAAAAGCACACCAATAATACAGCAATCCATCCTCCAACAGCCGCCGATGGAGCCTTGCTCCTCCCAGACGGGAGGTACAGTCAGGAAACGTTCTCCAGGCGATTAGGATGAAAACCAAGGTGTCATATACCAACGGTAGCCAGGCAGATGACGATGCCAATACCCGGCTCCTGGCGTGACAGATTTGTTCAGCGCCGATTGTCTATAGTGACTGCGTCCAGTTCCTAATACCCACACTTTATGATCAAAAACCATTTCGCAACCTAATGATAATCATCGTGACGTTTAGTGCCACCGTGTAAATGAGGTCAGCGGACGAAACTCACCTCGAACCCATGGGGTATGCCGAACGGCTGAACAAGGAGTTTGTCGCTCCGGAAATTGTACTCTCGCATAAGAAATGAGACTCACGAATTCCTTTGGTCAACAGCCAGGCATTGACACCCAGCTCCAAGAGAAGGATGGCGATCAGAATACAGAGTATGCGTCTTCCATTGCGATGCCACGGTGAACTGTAGAGCGCGTATACACGGTATAGCATCATGACGGCTGAAAGGCCAAATACTGTGTGATTAACTGCATTGAGAAGTGTACATAGGGTTCCACCCACCCACAACGTTGATACCAATCACCGTCATAGACCCTTCAAAACGTACAAAGCGAATGCACCTTGGAGGAAAATTGTTTAGGCTTGGACTTTGAAGCTGAGGTTCGACATTTCCATACCTCTGATTACATCCGAAGGTAAAGTGGGTTCAGTAACTGCACAAGTCATGCGATCAAAAACAAGTCACCTCGCGCGTCCAGACGGGGGATAGATAGGCTCCAGGACGATTAGCATTTCCGGGCATGTGTTTCCGAGGGCGAAAATATGACTTACCAAACATATTGACCGTGAAACCAAGTGGCGTCAAATAACGATTCTAAACAATTTACGGGTTATGCCAAGTCCATTTGTGGCTGTTCCAGAGCACTCACAAGTAAAAACAGATATTTGACTGACAGCCATCATATACGAGCGTCAATCTAGGTGATGTATGAAGAATGGAAATATCTCACATGGGCCATTTTTCCCTCCCCAAACGTATTTCACCTGTGCAGAGCTCCGAATAAGTGACATGATTGACGGAGTCATATTGCAGGGCCCGTACCTCGTCCCCAAACGTTACTATGTGGTCCCATACTAGAATCGTCATGCAAGCAAAAGCCATGTACTGAAAAACCGGTCAAAACCTGACAGAAAAGAACTAACGAACGGACTCACGTTGGTCCTGAGCCTAAGAAGATCATTCGGTGAACACTCATGGTTATTATACCATATTGAACCACATACTGACGAATGTAATCATCCGAAACAGCCTTGATAACCGTTGCATTGAGTGAAACTGAGATAGCCTTCAGAGCATTCAATATGCCCTCCATTTCACTTTAGTTGTACGGCAGAGAGTCAAGAGGGGGCGCAAGAGGCACATTCAACGCGAAACAAGAGGTCCAGAATGAGCACGCGGCAAATTGAATCTTATATACCCCAAGACCCTGGCGCAGTCTGTTTCTCCATCCATGTATGATAGGATAACGAGTCAGTCATGAGCTTGTGTAAGATTATCCAAGTGTAGGAGTAACGATCTCCTCGGACGATATGTTGCGGATCTTGCCAAACCATATGAACAGCTGTGTAATCTTCAAGAGGCCATGAAACTAGACGGGAACAATGTAAAGCGGGAATCAAAACCCAAGGCCACCCCAAGGCCGCCTTGAGCGAAGTTATAATAGGATGGGTGAAACGCAGAAATGACTGTAGGAAACAAACGTGACGGACATCGTGGGGTAGTGGAGCAACGACCCCAGTGCTTGGTATCCAAAATAAAAATAAATGTACAGCTTATTTGAAGCACGTTCCTTTCCAGCAATCACGAGATCTAGTCCTGGAAGATTGAGTGGCAGGCACACAACTGAGAGATAAGGCACATACCATACTTATGGATTCCGCAAAGTACGTCCATTTATGACGTAAAAATTGGCAAACATCACAGTACACAAGAAAACGGATACAATAAACCATAAAGTTATCAAGAGGGAAATGAATAATTCCACGTTGAAGTTGAAAACATGAACAGTCCGGTTGAGAAGATATTAAAGGATAATATTGAAGAGGATACGGAGATGAATAGCCGGGATAGGGGCGGTATATGGCTCAGGACAATATCTATCGAAATGTCAGTCAGTGATGGCCGCCAGCGAAACGAATGGGGACCTACTGCAAGTAGAACAATAGCCACAACGATTACGAGAATAAGCATGAGACACGCAGCACGCCGACCTGCTTTCCGCTGGTATTCCGCCGCAGTCGTCAGCTCTTCAGCTGCAGCCCCAGTATCCACAGCAACAGAGGAGATATTGAGTTCAATGTTATCTAAAGATAGACGTGTTAACACAGGATTCTTGTCAAATGACTTTATGCACATACCGATCATAGTACCCTGTTGGTTCACCAGCGTTCCAAGGTCTTGGAATATCTCCGCCAATTCATGAATACCCGTTTCAATCTCCCGGATCTCAGCTTCTCGTTCCTGTATCAACGACTCCTGATAGGCCAATTCATGTGGTGAAAGTTGGCTTTGTAACATCTGGGCTTGTCTTTGCTCCTGTGGCGTAGGTTCGGGTTCGTTGGGATCATGATGTTCTTCGTCTTCAACTGCCAGCCTCACGCCTTGAACAACCGTCCGTTGCTTCTCTGCGCTCACTTGCTGGGCACGCTGGAAGGCCACCAGCGACATTTGTAGATCATGTGAAGTCTTCTGGAGGGCAGTCTTTTGGTGCGGCTATTGTATGACCGTATCAGATTTACCGGTATATCCAGAGCTTCATTGCAACTAACCAAAGATGCCTGAAGGGCCGAAAGTTTCTTGAGATCTTCCGACCCACGCTTCGCCATAGCACGGGTCGATTCCGCTAAATCATGCCTGACAACCCGCTCAGAGTCATCATGGAGGTGGAGATCTAAACTGGGACGTACAGTGTCTTCCTCAAATTGGCAGAATCCTTCGGCGTTCCAAGTTGATCCACCAGTTTCAGTATCCCTTGAACATTCGCATTCATCTTGAAGACCTGAAGTGACAGCGACGACTGGAGATTCTTGAATTCGGCATCTTCGCGCGACTGCGGGACCAACGAGGATGTAGACCGCACGGGGTGGGTTTGTCCCGCTTCAATATCCTGGAAGCTCATTATGGCTCAAAGACGGATATTAAATGACAGAATGGGTTCAACCAGAGTCGAGGTACAGAGGGGTTCGACGGCGTAGAGGGACGGTGAATGGGATGCTCTCCGTACCATTGACTTGAGGCCCAAGGTGCCGCGCTTGGCTACAATGAGGCACGTGGTATCCGCATGCAGTATGTTGCTCTCACGGTCACAATTACTTGTAGTACAGCCTTCTATGTCAGCGAAACCACATCCTCCACGCGGGATTCCTCTGGAAATAATATGGTACCTTTGTGGGAATATCACGATTGACGGCGTGAGGCAGCTGACAAAATGTCAGTCATGAGAACTGGAGCAACGATGCACGAGTGTCCAAGTCTTCGATAGTTGTGTTCCAAGGTAGCTTGTGAATGGTCGATAATAGTGCCGTTGAGTCTAAGAATGATCACGGGTACCCAAGCTACAGAAAGGACCGGCCGCGGCCCGAAGGTCTATGTGATTTTCTATGTTCATGATAAAAAGGGAGGATATAAGTAGGCTATTGTTCCTCGTCGTACAACTGGCCATCCCCAAAATGCTATTTCCTGTCACTGCTGCGACTCTCATTCTGTGTTTCACGCAGCTCGTTATAGCCTTATCTCCCAAATTCTTCCCTTGTCAATTACAAAAGCCTCCCAATGTTTCACCACTCTTGGGCTGCCCTCCTGGTACGGTTTATGTCAACCAGGATCAGAACGACAGGTTTACTCGGTTCCACCGTATCCAGGAGGCCATATCATCTTTGTATGGGTCGCAATTAACACCCCTTGAGCTAAATAAGCTGACTGACGTTTTCGGTGTAAACCAGGCCTCCGAGTTCTCCAGCCATCATACTCATAGGGGCAGGAGAATACCATGAAACCATTAACGTCACTCGACAAAGCTCATTAACTCTCCTCGGCCAATTACCTGCATCCGCGAACCTCTCCCCGAGCTCGCCGTTTTACTCCAGCCCACCGTTCCCAAATAATCTCGTCCAAGTGTGGGACAACAAGTTCGTCCAAACTGGGATGGACGATGCGCAGTCGGCGGTGCTCCTTGTTGCGCCATCATTCAGCGCCTCCTTGATTGGAGCTGGTCCCACAGGCGCACCACTCCAGCCGCTTTTTGGAAGCAGCGATTTTAAAGCGTATAATATTGATTTCCAAAATCGTGCTGTAAGCATACTTGATTCATGTTCCATTCCTTGTACCCTAATCGAGCTGGGATCGTTGCAGGCCAATTTCGCGATATCACAGGCCCTGGTAACAGACATCTCCTATGCGAACGCGTCGTTCTACGGGTGTTCCTTTGCTAGTTACCAAGATACTTGGTACACGGGAAGAAATGGTAGCACATACGTGGTTGACAGTGTCGTCTATGGGCAAACTGACTGTGGGTGCTTTCGAAGTGTCCTCCTACCCTTCATATCCTTGACATCTGTCCATGGGCTGTAGACCTTTTCGGTTTTGGAACTGCGTAAGTGTTAGTATCTTTCACTGTGGCAGTTCAACCATGCCTATTCCTACTAGATGGTTTGAGCGAGTAGTGCTGGCCAACAGAGCCTGCGGTGGAGGGATCGTCGCGTGGAAAGGGACGAACTTGACAGATGCTCCAGGTAATCGCTACGGCGCCTACGTGTCGAACTCCCAAATTATCAGGGTACGAGGCGCCCTTCATGCCAGATTCTATCTCTAAAATCATGGGCCAGTCTCCGGATGCAAATGCAACGACAGTGACGGACCAGAAGTGCTTCCTAGGTCCGTTCATCTTTAAGGCTGTCCGTCCGGTTTCGTTTTAACAGGTGATTCACAGGTCGACCTTGGAATGACTTAGCTACCACGGTATTCTTGAATACGTTCATGGATAACAGCATCAGACCAGCGGGATGGACCCCGTTCAATAGCGATAGGTTAGTCGCGTAAATTTATCGATATAGCACTGATCATCTAGGATGGATGCCGCCAGACCGGTTATCTTGAATACGACATTCTATGCCGAGTTCAATTCCACAGGTAAGCATGCTCTAGGATTAGGCTTAGACAACGCCTAACCAGCTACAAAAACAAGGACCTGGAGGCAATACGTCGCAGCGCATCCCACAAGAGCATTTACTTTCTGCACAAGAAGCCGAGAATTTCACTGTCGAGGGTGTTTTCCTGGAGCGGCCGAAGTGGATTGATTTTGACTATTCGTTCTGAGTATTTCACAGAGGGTTGTCCAGGATTTGAACAAGAAATATATGTCGTCCGTCCCCGCAGTAGTCGAATCATTGTTGGAGAAGATAACAAAATACTGTTCTTGCGAGGTGCTGGTACTGCGAAGTGGCGTGACCGCTGGTGGTGTGTCACGTGTCAACCACGCGCCGGAAGTTCAACTTGATCAGATGAACGGTGGAAGCAAACTGCCTGCCTTGTTCCTCGGCCACGTCCTCCTTGTCCGTCTACCATACTGTATCTCATCCTTGCGCTCTCGCGATACCAATCAAATAATCTACTCCCGACTTACTCAGTACACTATCTGAATCTACACACGAAACTCCTCACGCCGTAACCAATCCCGCAAATGGCTTCCGTCGGTTCTGTCACGCGTCAAATCGCCGCTCTCGAAATCTCAAACAAGAAAAACACCACGTCGTCGTCATCAACATTCAAGCCCACTCACACGAAACAACCAAGTCAACCCAACGTCAGCAAGCTTCTCACAAAATTCGCCGCCCCCAATCCGCTGCAACCCTCCCATGCAAGTAGCAAACCCTTATACCCCTCTTCCCTGCGAAACCCAGTCATAGGCACGACCAGTTCAAGTAAAGCTACGAGTAACGTTACAACCGCCCCCGGATCCCACAAGCAGCAACCGTCAATAGATATCGGTCACTATGATGGCGGCCTGGAGATTGAGAATGAAAAACGTGGTGAGCGTGTGTACGGACAGGCGGCCGAAGAGTTGGCCCTTGATTCCAGCACCTCTAGGTGTGTTTTATGACCTCCCTTCGTACTAGCTCTCATTATCAGGATCCGTGCAAAGGAAATGCCCGACGCGCGAATGGAGCCTGCACGATTTCGACATGGGTCGTCCTCTTGGCAAAGGCAAATTCGGTCGTGTCTACATGGTTCGCACCAAATGCGAACCCAAATACATCCTCGCCCTCAAAACCCTCTACAAATCTGAAATCGTTCAATCCAAAGTCGAGAAACAAATTCGTCGAGAAATCGAGATCCAACAGAACCTACGACATCCCAATGTCCTCCGCTTGTACGGATACTTCCACGACGAGAAGCGTATATTTCTCATGCTTGAATTCGCCGGGAAGGGTGAACTGTACAAGCAGTTGAGTAAATATGGTTGTTTCTCGGAGAGACGGAGTGCGAGATACATTGACCAGATGGCGGATGCGTTGATGTACCTCCACTCCAAGCACGTCATTCACCGGGATATCAAACCGGAGAATTTGTTGCTTGGTATCAACGGAGAGCTGAAGATTGGTGACTTTGGTTGGAGTGTTCACGCTCCCGGCAACCGTAGGATGACTCTGTGTGGCACTCTCGATTACTTGCCACCCGAGATGGTGGAGGGGAAGGAACATACCGAGAAGGTGGATTACTGGGCACTGGGTGTCTTGACCTACGAATTCCTCATTGGTAATCCTCCATTTGAAGACCGGAGTAGTGTTAACAGTACGCCTGTCTCATCCCTCCCTTCTCCCTTTGCAATTCACCCAAATTGCCATCCCAGACACATACCGCCGTATTGCCAAGGTTGATCTTCGCTTCCCCTCGTCCATGTCTGTTGATGCCAAAGACCTCATCGCCAAGGTAGATATATGTCCCCTGATTCGTCCTTACGACTTCTTGGTTAACCTTTTCCTTAGCTGCTACAATATGAACCTGAAAAACGCCTGGCCCTATCTGAGGTCCTGAAACATCCCTGGATTGTCAAACATAGGCCAAGGGGTTCATCGCAGTAAAGGACACATTCGCTCTCGGACTGTAAACAGTTCCGCTCTTCTCATATCCGATCCCCTATTACACATGTATGTCTTGTCTCACCCATCGCATATCTTGTGTAGTTCTAGCTGCTGCAATTTTCTCCTTTCTTCTGAACCCCTGGAGTTGTGTTCGGATCTAACGTAAACAGCCGGTCTCCTCTATCGTCAAGTTTACATCTAGGCAATACCCAGCCATCCACTATTATTCCTTGATCTCTTGCTTGTGAAATATATCTGTCCGTTATTTAGAGTAAGATATATACCTATCGCAGAGAATAACACCGACGTCGACACCTACTCGGAATTTCTGGCATCCATTTCTCTTTGTATTTACAAAAGAATTCGCCTTTGGGAGGGAATTCTTCTGGCTGGTTGAGGGTTCCATAGGTGATGTATCGGAACTTGTCCGCGGCATGTTCCTATCCACCCGTACGATCAATCTCGTTCTCTGCAGAAGGTCGAAGACCCGTACACGTACACCATACTCGAGTATCCCACTTCCACAGGTTCTACAAAACTCGCGAAAGAGTTTGGTACCGCCATTGTCCGACACATGCTTCCCCGTAATCCCTTGCTTGAATTGGACCGCACCTTTGCGTACTTTGGTCGTTATCCCAAACGCGGAACCTGACCATCTCTGCATGCACGAACGTTCATTCAGTTTAGATGAAACGGCAAAGCTCCGACCGCCTCAACAAAATTTACGTACCCGACAGTTTTCACAATAGCATATGGACGTCCTGCCCTCTTCCGGGGAGTCGAGTGTGAGTTCATATTGGATTTCTCCACAGAAGCATGAACCTGTGTATACCATGACGTTGGGTGTATATGATTGAGGGCGGTTGCAACAACTGAGTTGACTGGAACTAAGGGATCCACTTGTCAACTGACGTCACTCGCGCCAAGACAATGACCTCCACGAACGCTATTTTTAGGCTTTGGTAAGTAGGTATAAGGGCTTGTAAGAGTGTGAGTTCTTTGTTGTTTTGTACAGATCCGACCGTTTGAGAATTGAGCCCTCGAATCAACGCGGATCAAGGAAAAAGGAATATTTATTAGCTTATGTATAATAAACGCTCAACGTCAACTTTGTCCGATCAGATTCTTTTTCGACAATCGAGTTCTCTATGGAAACTGATAGAACCATAGAGTTTCATGTGGATGTATCTTCCAGGAACAGAAGGTGTAATGGGCCAATGGCCCCATGGCCAAACTCGTGCGTCATTTCTATCACATTGACATACTCGTACACACTGTGCTGTAGGAGCAGTCTGGGCTTGAGAACATGAATTCCATCACGTTCCTTATTACTTAACAGCAGTTCTCATCTATCGCCGATTCGAAACAGCGAGCATCTACATCAGCTCATGACTGTACAAGGTTTGTCCCCTCGAGTTCTCGGCAGAGATCGGCAGGACGGCATAAGAGAAGAAAGGCCTCTTAGCATCTCATATCCCTAAAGGGGAAGGTAAATATCCTTTTCCGGCTTCAGCCACGGTCTGGAAAAATGCCTGTCAACATGTCAAATGTCGCTGACGACTTGCGACAGCTATTTCACTCCACGTGCAACCCGGTGGAACGAGCTTCCTAGCCCGCCCATCTCACAGGGCACCCAAACAAACAAACGAAGCCGAAATGGAAGAAACTAAGTGACGTCTTCAATAGGCAATCTTCAATAGAGCTCTACTCGGAAGTGATGCATGATGTGATGATCATTAATCGATAACGATAACTAATGAAACTTCGGCTCGCGGGGAGTTCCGCCTCAAATACAAACCCGTCCCTTTTTCCAACTAGATCTGTGCCCAAATGCTCATGTATTTTCCGCGCTCCACAACCGGGTCACCTGGGGCTATTGTCCTTTGGAAATGACAAAGGACGCCCAGGGAACAGCAAGAAGCAACGTGTCACACACACGACATGATGGGGCTTTCCTTACCACCAGAACATTCGTCTCTCACTCTCCATCCAATCTAGCAGCCGACTCACTCGATACTTCCCATAACGACCCTAGTGGGACTGTGGCCAAGATATAAAGACCCACGCACCTGTCCGAGTTGTATCAAGCAACCCCCTCAACTCCCACTGCTTCATACGCGATAAGGCCATGTCTCTACCAGACGGAACATACCTGATTCACTCTTCCGCGGAGAACATGAGGAACTTCTATACTCTAGCTGGCTACGAAGGCCAGGCTGTTGGGACGGTATCGGGAGGCTCCTTCGAAAATCCAACAGAAGTCAGTAACATTTCGTTATTGTTTCTATATTTATACTTACTAACTAGAAATACCAGTGGCAAGTTCAAAAGCACCCTAGTAGCAATACCTACACTGTCACGGCTAAAGGATCCCAAGGAAAATGGACTCGCTCTCGGACTAGAACCGGAGATGAAATCGTCATATTCTCGTCGAATCCGACTGGCTGGTCACACCATTGGAGGTTGGTCGATGTAGACCCCCGAGCGAAAGATCCAATCATGGGGTAATTATCCGCTTGTATCGGTACATCCTCGGTACTAAGAACATAATGAATGCCAATAGGATTGTCAGCGCTGAACCTTCAGAGCCTGGTGGGGCCTGGTATGTTTCCCTGAACGACTCCGGGAGGGTGAGAATGGACATATACTCTATTATTTATCGTATCGAGCTGAATGTACGCGTGCGTAGCTTTCTTTGGAATGGGTGCAGGGGCAATCCGTCCACAATTGGATTCCTCAGTGGAGATTCATCAAACAATAACCGAGAAAACGGTATCAACTGAGACAGTTGAAATAAATTTGATTCTAAAATCGTTTGTGTGCGAAATGATTTTACATGGGTGCTTGCTCCGGCGTTTGGTTCTAGACTACCTGGGAGGTTTACGAAGGACGAAGCGAACGTCAAATCTGGCAATCTGGAAGGTCTTGCTATTAAATGCGCACCATCAAATAGCGATCGTGATTAGCGTCATCCCATTGTGTTGACGAACCGGTCAAGAAGGTGAGATACTCAAAGTCCGAACTGGAAGTGCATAAAAGGTCACATTCCGGGCCAAGAGAAGGCAGAGCCTACATGTTACCAAAGAGAATAATTCACGAGATAATACCTCCAGCCCGACCACGTTCCGTAAACCGGTAATATATAATCTGAGCAATTACCTAGCCAAACTCGTTAACATCCAAAACTCACGACGAGAAGAGAACCAGATACGTACGACACCATCCAAAACACCCGTCAAACAATGTCCTACTAGCCAACTGGCATTAGTGATGAGGTAGTCTCTATCCATGTACTTGGCGCATATCGAGATGGCGTACGTGAAGCTCCCGAAGATCGAGAACACGAACAGGCCCGGCGCAAGGCCTTCGCAACGCGTCTCGAAATTCTTGACTGGGTCATGCAATACTGATTAGCGCAACTCGCTTCTGAAGAGATATGAAGCGGGGGCGTACGAATTTGCGGGAAATGCGCACTCAACTAGAATTGTCGTCAGTTGCGAGCCCTCAAAACTCTACACTAAGCACTCACATAAAGAATTGCACTCGTCCACCCAAGGATCTGCACAACCCACAATCTCAACCAATAATCGCCATAATCCCCCCGGAACCCATCAACCACCAGCCGTCCTCCATTTCCACCATCACCACCACCGCCGTCACCACCACCACCAAACCATCCTTCATCAACCCACCACGCACCCACACCAAACGCAGAAACAAACACCAAACACAAGACATATTTCACCACAAGCCATCCCAACGTCTCTTCCTCTCCCGCACCAGCGACGCCAGGCCGCTTACCCCTCACAGATCTGAGTAACGGCTCCTCTTCTCTATCACACCCATCATCATAATTATAATCATACTCAGATATCGTTTCGCCCGCGAGTGCCGTCGTGCTCGTGTTGGGTGTTGGGAGGTCGTACAGTGGCCCGATAGGCCATCTGGAACGTTTCCAACGGTAGTAGTATACTTGAGCGAGGAGCGTAAAGTCGAAAAATGTGTACTGTGAGTTATACGCAGAGGAAGGTTTATCAGCTTGCGACTATAGCAGGCCGAGTGGGGTTGTAGTGGAAGGGCAGGCACGCACGTAGCAAGCTAGTATAATCACGGTTGGCACTAAGCCGCCCAAGATAGCACCGAAGAGGTTACATAGGTCGCCTATCACCCATGCGAGGAGGAACAACACGCTGAGGCCTTCTCCAGATTGAAGGCGGTAGTTTTCGTAGAGTTGAGGTGAGTATACTATAATCCTATTGTTACGATAGGGATTAGCCGCCAGTGCCGGTTTTGAGAAGGGGAGACAGCGTACCAGCATCCGATGGATATCCATCCAAACTTGGGGTCAACGATTCATGTTTTGCCCATTCGGTAGATACGTAGGTCCGAGGTCAGTGAAAAGCATCGTGTATAGCATGGCACAAGGGGAAGGATGGAACTACTGTCAGATCAACGTACTCCAAGAAGGAAAACCCGGAGGTCTTGTGAAAGTACTCACGATACTGCTGAGCGTATCACCATCCACCATCCCTGTTCAAAATGTCCAAGGTAATACGTACGTGAAACCTTCCAATACGCCAACACGCAAAGTCAAACTCCAGCTACAAAGGCGGGGAGGAGTGGGGGTAGCGAGGAGTGAAGGAAAAAAGTGGGTAGGGCAGAGTACGCAGGTCGTCAGGATAAGGGAAAGAACAGGCAGAAGGAAAGAATGAAG
This sequence comes from Podaxis sp. C-F-92630, assembly GCA_018524945.1. Taxonomy (NCBI): domain Eukaryota; kingdom Fungi; phylum Basidiomycota; class Agaricomycetes; order Agaricales; family Agaricaceae; genus Podaxis; species Podaxis sp. C-F-92630. The sequence continues at coordinate 58,557 of JAEUWS010000055.1, forward strand.
AAAAGACGCCCTCCTCGAAGCCTCAGCACGACACAACGCAAAAGGTGCCCGGTGTGTGCCGGACTGAAGCAGCCAGAGTTTAATGAAACAACCTGGGTTCAATATTTAAAATTGATTCTGCAAGCTTCCAGACGGCGCAACAACGGGTAGAAGCACCGATCAGCCGATCAACTCCGTCACTCAGATCAGCTCGAATCATTGAGCTCATGTCACAACGAACGCGTTTCCTCATTTCGCGATCTTCGCATTTGAAAAGGACCAAGTGTTGGTCGTAGGCAGTGCGGATTATGAACATCTCCTACTGAGCGCCGAGTTCGTGTTATGGGAGCATTAGCAGACACGAAGGCTTGCCGTTCGCAAGGTGAAATGGACGGATGTATTACAAGCAATTAGAAAAAGGAGTATATTGAGATTTTACACATGCTATCCTCTCCAGTCTATAAAAGTGCTATAGACAACATAGGAGTCAATAAGCATTTGTTCAAACTATAAACGGATATGAAGGGGACTCACATCTAGTAGAGCATGGACGACATGTCGGCACGGAGACGGTTGTAGTCGAGAAGACCTTCAATGCTTCCAATAGCGGCAAGAGCGAACTGTAGTCACAGTGACAAAACGTCGTCAGCACACATCCCAAATCACCAGAGACCCCCGATGCACGTACATCCCTATCCCAGAGGTATTTCGAAGCAACACGCTTAATCTCAGCAGGGGTAACAGCATCAATCGCACTCTCAATCTGCTGAGGTGTCAACCTCCTTCCTGTCGTAACAAGCTGCCTTCCAATATCCTCCGCAGTGGCAGTGGTCCCATCCAATCCAAGCAAGAGACCCGCCTTGAGCTGGCTCTTCGCCCTCTCAACCTCAACATCAGTCGGGCCAATGCTCATCCTCGTCCACTCCTTCAGGGTAAAGTGCACAAGGTCGTCCAGGTTGACAAGGTTCTCCGAAACGAGGTAGATACCCCAGAGACCCGTATCCGAATACGACGTCGAGAACGACATGAAGGAGTTTGCGAGGTTGTTCTGCGAGATGATGTGTGAGAGGCGGGAGGATGTGAGGGAGGAGAGACCAAGGCTGCGGTCCCAGTTGCCAAAGATGCTCTGCATGACCATCATAGGGAAGTAGTCGGGCGAGCTCCAGCCGACACCCTCGACGGCGATGGCAATGTTGGCAGTGGGGATCTCGTCGTCGCGGATGCGAACCTCAGAGCCAACGAACGAGGTCTTGGGGTGAGCGAGACGGCCGAGGGGAATGGGATTGGGAGAGACGGGGAGGGAGGAGAAATGCTTCTCGGCGAGCTTGACGAGTTCACCGTGGTCGACGCCGCCAGCACCGACGAGGACCATACGGTCCGCGGTGTAGTTGGTCTTGATGTACGAGGCTAGGTCATCACGTTGTATCGAAAGAATGTTGGCCTTGGGGCCCAGGATGGTACGGCCAAGAGGTTGACCTACAAGAGTAACAAAACTATCAGCTGGGAAAATCAGGCGGAGCACCGAGTTGGACGTACCCTGGAAGGCAACAGCATGAAGGTGGTCGAAAACAACTTCCTCAAGCTGTTTGTCAACTTCCTGCTGCTCCCGCAAAATAACATCACGCTCCCGCTCAATAGCCCCATTCTCGAGCTTCGAGTTCTGAAGAATATCAGAAATGATATCCACAGCAGCTGGGACGTCCTTGCGGAAACTCTTGGCATAGTACACAGTCTGTTCACGGGAGGTATACGCATTGAGGTGAGCACCAAGGTTCTCAACTTCAAGCTCGAGAGCGTGTTGTGTTCTCCGGCCCGTTCCCTTGAAAGCCATATGTTCGAGGAAGTGCGCGGTACCATTGGTCTTGTCGGTCTCTGCACGCGAGCCGGCGTCGATCCAGACACCCACAGTGGCAGTTTGGGCGTGTGGGTGGGCTTCGGTGGCGACTGTCAAGCCATTAGAAAGCGTGGTTACCTCTGTGAGAGGGCCAGCATTGCGAACGGTCGCGAAAGACCTGAGAGGTCGCTGTAGGGTCTTGTGAGCTGCATTTTCGTGTGGGAATGGAGGCAGACGTACCGGAGAGCGGGAAGCAGACCTAAGGGCACGGCTGAGGAGGGTTCGAGAAACCATCTGCACCGTAAGAAGTTGCCCGTCCAACGTTTTTTGAAGTAGAAAGTGTCGGGAGGACACGGTCACACTCAAAGTCCGGGACTTGCCGGAAATAGTCGTTCACACGTGACTATACCAACCTCACAGACACGCGCTGAAGCTCACCAGGCGCTATTATTACGAATCCGGGGAAATGGCATACTGTTAGCCATGACCGATTCGTTGAGTATAGCAAGGGACCTCTGGGAAGCTGAAGGCCTCCCCACTGACTTTTTGAAGCACTTGAAGTTCTATGGTGACCCCAATACCGCCATCAATTCCTCGTTCAAGATTGGGGCAATTGCTCAGGCAAGTCTGTCACGCCTTCACATAAAACCGAGTTCTCATATGGAAAATAGGCGAGCGTTGGACTGGCAGGACTAGCCGCTGCATACCTGCATTTTCTCAAGACTGGTATTAAACAAGATGTTGTCGTTGATGCCCGACACGCCGCACTCACGTTTCGTACGTCCTCCCGTGGATCATGAATAGGCCAGAGAGGCTGATTAGCGAACCAGACAGTCATGAATACTACACGCTGGATAATCAAGGGCCCTTGAAAGTTTGGGACACTATCGCAGGCGTCTATCCGACCAAAGACCAGAGCTTCGTCAGGATCCACACCAACTTTCCGCAGTATGATATCCTTATATCGCTCACAGAAAGAGACCAACAACGTTTAACAGTCATAGGAAAGGAGTACTGGATATTCTGAAGCTACCAGATCGGGCGGAAATTACGAAGGAGCAAGTCGCCGCCGCCATCTTGCAATGGAACGCAGAAGACTTCGAACGAGAAGCAATTTCTCGTGGAATGTGCGTCTCCGCATATCGTTCCTTTGATACTTGGGAAAAACACCCGCACGCTGCAACACTCGTTGGAAAACCTCCACTGACCATCGCTAAAATTGGTGACGCCCCAAACCGCATCCTTGATCAAGGAGATCACCCGCTACAGGGAATCCGTTCCCTGGATCTGAGCCGTGTTCTTGCAGGACCCATTGCTGGAAAGACACTTGCCGGTATAACCATCCGTCCCTCCTCTCGTGGGAGACGTTAATCTGACTTTGTTTTATATACCTTTAGCCCATGGTGCGGATGTCCTCTTGATAACATCACCTAGCCTTCCGGCATTACCTGGGCTTGACACAGACACATCAAGAGGAAAACGTACAACACAACTGGACCTCAATGTCACGAAGGATCGTGAGACCCTCAAAAATTTGGCTAGCGAGGCGGATGTTTTTCTCCAAGCTTATCGCCCGGGCGGACTCGCAGCGAAAGGCTTCGGACCTCAAGAACTAGCCAAGCTAAGACCTGGAATCATCTGCGCTAACCTTTGCGCGTGGGGATGGGAAGGTCCCTGGAAAGATCGTCGAGGGGTATGTGCTAATCTAACATTCACAAAAAGCGGTATAACTTGCAAGTGTTCGATTCAGTTTGATTCTCTCGTTCAAACCGCTACAGGGTTCAACCATGCTGAAGCAGAGGCATACCATAGCCACTTACACCCAGGAGAACCGATCCCACACCCACTGCACCCTCGACCATTCCCATTTCAGGTTCTAGATTACACTGCAGGTTACCTCCTCGCATTTGGTGTAATCGTGGCACTTTGCAGGTCTATCACCGTAAGCCCTGCCCAAAACTTTCTACGCGTCCACTCCTGAAAACAAACACAAGAAGGAGGCTCGTGGGAAGTCCGCGTCTCACTCGCTGGCGTAGGTCAGTGGCTCCGCTCTCTAGGACGTATCCCACCTGAGGTGGCTTTTGGTCAAGGAAAGCCACTGCCACCAAAAACGATGCCCCTGCACCCTGAAGTGGAACCCTTCACAACCGAATGGAAAGTCAACCCGGCGTCAGGAAAGAAGAAAATGGTGGCTCTGAGACATGCTGCTGTGTTGAGCGTAACGCCGTGTTTGGAGAAGGAGGCGCCTATTGTGCTGAATGCACACAAAGCCATGTGGCTCTAGTTATGAATGGGGGTGTATTCGTTTGCACTCGGTAGTGTATTAGCCATCCAAAAACAAAATGGCGTTCAAATCCTCTTCGCTGGAGTGGAGGGACAGAATCTTAAGCCTCGATTCTCGCCTCCATCGGGCTGCATCCCAGAGCCCTGGTTCTCGAGCCTCCAGCTCTGTGCCTGGTTCCGGCAGGTCTGGCATTGAGCAAAGCCAGCCAATTCGCTGGGGATCCATACAACAGCCGGCATGTGTTCCCGTGACCGTGCCCTCTCACTTCCGTCTTATATCGGTCGGTCGCCGTGAGAACGTCAAGGTGTAAATCTGTTCCTAGACGTCACTCATGATGACCAACGACAGATGAATAGGCGTGGGCGGTGTTATTAACGAGTTGGGTATATGCGTATACAAGGGGGTAGCGTTTGCTTATGATGGGGGGGAAAGGATTAGGTTTCAGTACGGAGAGACACCGCTCTATATAGGAGGGGCGAGTTGCTTCTCTAATGTTAGGTTCAGTTCATCTAAGGTACAAGTCTGCGTCGTTTGAAGTAACGTCAAAATTATTAAAACCATCAGGATACTGTTGTTGATCTCAGATAGTGCCTAAGATATGGGACTAATCTACCTTTGCTAAAACGATGACCATTACCTACCGCAGAATTACAAAGATTATGATACTCGGATGGAGTCGTCCAGCAAAAAATGGCATCAACTCGTTGTCTCGATAATGAAGGGGGACCCAGCAATGATGATGTCCACCCACCACCCAATCATGAGATAAGTAAAGTCGGAAGGCACACGACTGGAGTTCAAAGTTGTGTGAGCCATGGGCCAACTTGGCTTCCTCCTCGCCTGTCTCCGCATTCCAGATCCTCACTGTCCAATCACCCGATCCAGAGGCGACTCGCGTGCCGTCGGGCGAGAAAGCGACAGACCACACCGAATGCGTGTGGCCCTCCAACCGGGCTTCGACCTCGCCTGTCCCCGCATTCCAGATCCTCACTGTCCCATCACCCGATCCAGAGGCGACTCGCGTGCCGTCGGGCGAGAAAGCGACAGACCACACCGAATGCGTGTGGCCCTCCAACCGGGCTTCGACCTCGCCTGTCCCCGCATTCCAGATCCTCACTGTCCCATCACCCGATCCAGAGGCGACTCGCGTGCCGTCGGGCGAGAAAGCGACAGACCACACCGAATGCGTGTGGCCCTCCAACCGGGCTTCGACCTCGCCTGTCCCCGCATTCCAGATCCTCACTGTCCCATCACCCGATCCAGAGGCGACTCGCGTGCCGTCGGGCGAGAAAGCGACAGACCACACCGAATGCGTGTGGCCCTCCAACCGGGCTTCGACCTCGCCTGTCCCCGCATTCCAGATCCTCACTGTCCCATCACCCGATCCAGAGGCGACTCGCGTGCCGTCGGGCGAGAAAGCGACAGACCACACCGAATGCGTGTGGCCCTCCAACCGGGCTTCGACCTCGCCTGTCCCCGCATTCCAGATCCTCACTGTCCCATCACCCGATCCAGAGGCGACTCGCGTGCCGTCGGGCGAGAAAGCGACAGACCACACCGAATGCGTGTGGCCCTCCAACCGGGCTTCGACCTCGCCTGTCCCCGCATTCCAGATCCTCACTGTCCCATCACCCGATCCAGAGGCGACTCGCGTGCCGTCGGGCGAGAAAGCGACAGACCACACCGAATGCGTGTGGCCCTCCAACCGGGCTTCGACCTCGCCTGTCCCCGCATTCCAGATCCTCACTGTCCCATCACCCGATCCAGAGGCGACTCGCGTGCCGTCGGGCGAGAAAGCGACAGACCACACCGAATGCGTGTGGCCCTCCAACCGGGCTTCGACCTCGCCTGTCCCCGCATTCCAGATCCTCACTGTCCCATCATCCGATCCAGAGGCGACTCGCGTGCCGTCGGGCGAGAAAGTGACAGAATAGATCTCCGAACCTCCACCCAGGCAGTGTTCCATCGGTCCCCAGGAGTCAGGTAGACCCATTACGACACTTCGTGGCCCTTTCACCTGTCCACCATAAACTTGACGCATCAAACACTTCTTGGGAATCCATGTGAACGCCGACTGGTAAACCTCGAAACAATGCTTCTCAATACCCTCAAAATTCATCCGCAGAAATCGACAGGCATCATCAACGAGCCGTCGCAGCTCCTCACCATCTGTAGTTTGGATGCGCTGCCATGATGTCAGCACATGGACTTTTGCTTTCATATGATTAAGACTTACTGAAAGAGCGGCGCTTGCACTGAGAAGCGACTTAACCCCTGTCCTCAGTTCACCAATAATACTCAGACACTCCATCCAATGCAGGAGGTGGGTTTTCAGGAAGTTGCGCAGAGCATGAATAACGGACGTGAAGGCTGGCGCGCTCAAGTCCTTGACCTCACTTAAATGGGTGGCCCAGTGAATGCATGCGTATTTGAGTGCTTCGGGGATTTTGCTGGCATCCTCGGGTCGGTTGGTTCTGTCCATATGCGAGACCGTCAATTCTTCGGAAACGCCACAGATGTTATACTTGAGCCGCTCATTCATGAGCTCAAGGCATTTGAGCGCAAGTTCTGCGTGGCCATCAGTGGGAACGAGAGGGGCGAACGAGGGGGACCGTTCTGGTGAGCAGCGTTTAGGGTCTATGAGGAATTCCGGGAAGGATGCATGAAACGGGGAAACTGGAGCGTTTTCTCCAGGGGGAATATGAATCACCGAGTTGAGTGGCGATAAATAGCTGATGGGATCCGATATCCCCGATAACATGGAAAGAGCGTTGATTGATAATGGATATTGGAGGAATATGACGAACGAGACGAGGGTCCTCATGAGTGGCAATTCTCTGTCTTCCTGACCATCACAGCCTTGCTGAAGAATATCTCCATACAATCCATCGATGGCCGAGGTTTGTTCCGGGCTCCATGCGTGATTTGCCAAGGAAGTGAGCCGCTGTTTGTAGCGGCGCTTGCCGTCTCGAATATAACGTGCTGCCGTAACTGCATAGACGAAAAGTTTCCCAGAGCCCTTGACAATTTGCGACAATTCGCTATCGGGAGGCCACCCATCCTCTGTGTCAGGATCATAGTCTTTCTTGATTTCGGCTAGCGATGCCTTCACATACATTCGGATGTCGCTCTCCACTACGCTTTTCTCGACATCGTGAAGCAAGAAAGTATTGTGGGAACCCTTTGAGGAATTGAAGGCGGTAGTAATGTAATCGTCTGCTCTGCTGACGAGGAAGAACTTGAGGGGAAGGCCTGAAGCAGAACTGAGAATAACACGGATGAGGCGCCTGACGAGGTTGAGGTTTGTGCATTCGTCGAGAGCATCGATCACGACAATCTTGTAAACTCCAACCCAACTATCGACGGCGGTCCGCAATGGTTCAACAATGAGTTTGTTGAATTGCTCTTCCATGTCATTCAACCCCACCAAATCTGGGTCCTTCTCCAGGGCTTTCACGAGCTCCACGTTGAAAGTGGGGGAACTCCTGGAAAGGCTATATGCGATACCCGGGATGATGCGGTGCGCATCCTTGGTTTTCTCTGAGGCTCGAGAACAAAAGAAACTCGCTCCGAGCATCTGCCGTCGCTCAAAGAGCTCACAGAGTGACTGCGCGATCGTCGACTTCCCGATGCCTGCCATTCCTGCGAGCCAATGCACCTTGGCACCCTGCTCGTCGAAAGCTTGGGTTTCCAACTCTTTGAGGACATTGACACGTGTACCGGGCATGCATCCTGTGGGATCGCCATAGGCAGAGCGTCGGGTCCTATATGAAGCGCCCTCGACACGAAGTTTGTCAACCAGATCTGTGAGGATATGAGAATCCCAAATCATCACTCTCAAGGAGGGGCTTACCAGACTTGAACGTCTGTTGATGGAATATATGAGGCTGAAAGCGCTTCTTCAGGCGCGAAATCACTTACTTGTGGCATGTTGATGTTTATCTCTTGACGTTCGCCGATTATCGGGTGATTCATCACAAACCCGTGTGCATTGTTAAACATTCCTTGATTGTGTCCTTCAGGAAAAGCGAATTCAGCATTTCTGACCATGGGATAAAATGTGGAAAGATAGCGCACTTGTGGATTCATCTGTCCGTTGGGATTGGTATTCAGTGTTGGGCGCTAGGCAACAGATTGTAAGTAATGCTCAAAGACCAGCTGATGTGCGCTCAAGCCCACCTTGGATCGAGACTTGGCCGCCGTCCGTCTGTCGGGTAGGTGAGTCTTGAGATGTATTATCGGTGCGTACGTCTTGAGTTTTGACTATTGTTGGTTGATTTGTCGCAGGGTTGTGCGCACTGTTGAGCGTTGCTTGATTATGTCCTCCAGGAAGAATGAGTTCAGCATTTTTAATGAGGGCGCGAGATATGTAGAGATAGCGTACTTGTAAGCTCATCCGCCCGTCGAGACCAAGACTCAGCGTTGGGTACTAAGTGACGGGCTATAAGTCATACTCCAAGGCTGACCGGGCGAACACTCGACCCTACCTTCGATAGAGGCTTGGCTGCTCCTCGCCTGTAGGACAGCTAGTTCCTGAGATGCGTTCTCATTTGGGCCTCCAGGCATTGATTCCTCCCGGCCTTGCGAGGACGAAGGAGGATTGAGTGGTTTCCTTTTCATGGCAACAGTTCTCGCTGAGATGGACGTAGAGGAATGGGCGAAAGGCAAGGTTAGGGCGTCAAAAGTCCCTTGTGCCAAACAAGCTGCTTCAAAGTACCTCATGGCATCTGCACCACGGGCCTGGATTGGCTAACGTTCCATAGAACATTCCGTCCAACAGCGTGTTCAGCCTGTGTTGAACGTTGATGGGCGTCAGAAATAAGGCTGTTCCACTGCCATCGTCTACGTTTAGATTCGAGACGAAGGTCTGATGGAACAATTTCTAAATATCTGAGGAGAGCTTCTGCATCTGAGTTGACTATCAATATGTAATTCGTTTGGCTGATACCATCATGTTGTGCCGACGTAGCTACGGGTACAAAGATGTCACTACGTTCAGGTGGCTTGAATTACAGCACTCGCAGACACCAGCAAGGCACATGTGATTTAGATAAAAGATCCGAAGTCCTCGTGGTATTACACATCTGCTTATCAGTGTTGTCTACGACACCTTCTGGCCCTGGGAGTGATCAGAAGACAGTCCACGCTGCTGAAACGGCGACCTTAGCTCAAAGGTTAAAGGGAAAGGTACACTCGTCCACGCTCGTTGTCCTCTACACTTACATCGTCATTCTGCTCTTCGACTCCTGGCCAGGCACGGGAATCCATTCTCCATACCACCACCTCCATGCACCGCAACACACGTATTCGAGCGTCCCACTTGACTTAGCCAAATTCAAATCAACACCGCCATTCTTCGCGGCTATGCCATATTTGTCACCACCCCATTTCGCTTCCTAGTCTCCCCACGACCTCCCACATCCACGCTCTTGCTACCCCCACCAGAGGTCACGATCCGTCAGCTCTAGATCTCGCACTTCCTTTGCTATAAGATAATTTCCCAGCGATCATTTCCTATGCAACGTGTTTGGAACGGTCTAGGAAGGTGTTTCGGTGAAGGGTCCTGGGTCGGCAGGCTGGGATATTGCCTGGGTTGTTTTCTCAATGACAAAAGTGTGTAAACACCTAATTTCATTTCCGTTCGAATGTCATCGTGGCGTGATTCCGGCGATGTCCACACTCTGACTACTGGTTCGCCGCAGTCTGCCACATTCATTTCCGTGTTCGACGCTGATTCACATCTCGCCAAACCATCTCGTCGCTCCTGCACTTGATTACAGAATCGCCAGGAAGCTCTTTGCTGAGCGTCTTCCGACGATCTCGACATTCTATGGATGCGCTCACCAATGCCTCTGTCCCAATCTCCAAACTCCCCATTCCCCGACAACTGCCAGCGCCATACCCCATTCTGAAGGTCAGTGTGTGGAGCTGGCTCCCTCCCCCTCCCCCAACAATGAAGCAGCAGGGACACCTGTCACACCCTTACAGCGCGACCATTACCGAGCACACCGCCAGTTCCCGCGTAAACCGCTAGACGAAAAACCTGTATACATGCGTAACATCCACGAGTAGGTGGACCATATCAGACCATATCACTTCTGCGACTCTGTGATAACGAACAGGGCTGAAAAGGTATGTTTTCTCTCCAAACATCACAACCTCATGAATTTTCATTCTCTGTTCGTGAATTCGTTTCATGGTTTATACTGCACTCGAGAATCCATCACAGACCAAGCTCATAATCTCCAACCATGTTGTAGCGCGCCAGCACCAGCGATGTGGTCCATTCTTTCAGCGTCATCAGATGGTCTCTCAGGAAGTCAACGACTTTTCTAGGGAATGGATAATATCGTCGTCTTCTTGGCCTGTTACAAGGCGAGATGTCCCTTGGTCAACACCAACGCCCTGGCGATATCGAGTATCACCGATAGAACATTCTCGCTGAGCTTGCTGCATGCTTTGAGGCTCCGGGAACAGCTGGAGGACGTCGCTGTGTCTGCATGGCTTTTGTAGGTCGTCAATGATATCCTGTTTGGCTTCTAGAGGGCAATACAAGAGCAGTTAAGATGTCGCATCCTCAATCAATCCTTGATCCTTCTTATCGTTATCAAAGCCAACCCCAAGTATTCAGAGCCCTCCCATTAACAATGAGTCTCTGATACGTGGTGCCCGCGCGTCATGACTCACGGTGGACTGTTGCTCATTGAGTTGAATAGTGTACGACGACGTACGTATGCGCCTGGGTCCCTAGGGCATGCGACATTGCAAGCAGCGTTGGCCGGTGATCTTTCGAGGTCCCTTGCATTATCACTGGTCAAGAGGGGAGTTAGAATCAATAAGAATTCCCGGATTTCTTACCGGGACCGATTCCTGATGTGCACTTCAAACTCATAAAGTAGAAATTCATTTGCATGCTGGATTGGGTTTTGAGGTTTTTCTACCATCCTTGCAGTTGCGAAATCGCTTTACGAGGGTATGATTGAGAAGGAAGTGGCGGGAGAAGGTTGGTGTTCTGCACCAATATTTGAGCACGGGAGAAAGAAAGGAGAGAGTGAAGTGGCGTATCAATAGATGAGCGTGGGAGTGTCAAATATTTGCGCAAGACTGTCATTTGCTATCGAAATCTCCCAATGTCCAACTCCTTTGCAGATCGCTGCAACTCCTCTATCCCTCAGACAAAACTGCAACGCTTTCCTCTCTCTCGCAGCAATAAACCCAACAACGTAGACCACAAGGACAAGACCTCTTCAGCCTTCTTTCCTCTACATCAACGTCATCCACCCCTGCGCGGTCCTCACCCTCAGTACCCTCACTTACACCCTCAAACAACCCAACGTCACCGCCTCAACAACGTACCCGAACACCACACTCAATATTGACAACTGCCCCTTCATCAGCCTCCAATCCTTTCTCAGATCCGCTCTCCAATTCGTCATTCACCTCGTCCGCAGAACCTGACAATCGCCCAGCGTGCCGCATTAGCTGAAAAAGAATGCAAAGAAGCTCTATCCAGAATCAACAAGAGAAGGAGAAGTCTGCCTGGGCTGGGCTGGACTTTCTTGGTCATGATGGATTTGGTGGGTTGACACCTACGCCCATGACTACTGCGTCAGCAGTTTCATCTTCAAAGTCAAAGTCAAACGCGACATCGAGCATCGTTTTGATCGACGATGACTGGGGGTTAGGCGATTTTGGCAAACCCACTGTCTCATCTCAGATAAACCGAAGCCGGAATCTACGATCTCGAATGTGAAGAGTGATGTTCAAGACGACTGGGATTTGGAAGACCAATTGTGGGACCTTTTAAACCCTCAGCCACTACCGCTACGATCACCAGTGCAGTAAACTCTGCAAATACGCTTTGGGATCTCGACGAATTTGCTGCCGCCCCACCTAAGAAGACCGACCCCAGAAACAGAAACGTTCCAGCATCGCGCATAGATTCACCCTCCAATAATTTTGATTTTGGGAGCCACGAAGGTGGGCTTCTGAATGAGAGTAACGACAACAAAAGGGACGGGGACAATGATTTTATAAGCGTGTTCAACAAGGTGCGCGTCATTGCTATCTACTTTGGATTTCCCTCATCCTATCTCAATATCCTTTATCTCCTACAGCCAGCACTTCCTCCTCGTACACAATCCATCAACCACCCCTCCACATCACCTTCCACACTGCCATCCAATGCTAATGCTACACGTAGCGCCTCACCGCCACCCCACATCTTTGGTCAAATCATGGAAATGGGGTCCTCAATACCCTGAGCCAAAGTGGCGCTCGCAGCAAACAACAACGATGTCCAAGCTGCCCTCAAACAACTTCTTACGTCCAACGGTGGAAGTGGTCGTGGTACACCCGCCTTGAGCAGTTTACCACCAGCAGCCCCGCTCCTCCCTGACAACAGCAGCAACAATTGCACCCCGGGCCTACAATCCCCCGTCGACGGGATCATGAAATCCTCCGCGATCACGACCGTGAACAGAGAGAAAGGTGATCCGATACATCTTCTCCTTCTGCCCAAACACAAGCCGAACAGCTCCTCATGCAAGCAAGTGAAATCGGTCGTGGAATGTTCAACAAGGCTAGTCTATTCTAGAAAGAATAGAAAGAGCAGGTACACAAAGTCGTGGAGGAACAAGTTGCTGGTGTTCGTGCGTCTAGCGCTGCTAGTGACAGTTTGGGTAGTTTTGGTGTCAGTGGGAGGCCAAAATGGATGCCACAACAACATAGTGATCGTTTGATTAAGAGTGCGAGGAGTCTAGGAGGGGTGGCGATTGGTTTAGAGAAGATGATAGCCCTATTACTTCCAAGGGCGCGTTTACAGATGACGTTGGGGAACTGGGGGCGAGGATTCTGAGAAGGCTGAATCGAAAACGAGAGAGGGAGAGGGAAAGGGAACGCGTGAGGGACGTCCTTGGCTCGACTCAAGCTCCTCCGGTCGAGGAGCCAGAAACCGATCTCCTCACACCATTGGAACCGACCTCGACTTCAACCACGACTCAAGCAGACCTCTTTGACATCAACCAACACTCCCCGTTCGTGTCCCACACAACCTTCTTCCTCTTCCACTCGCCCATGCCAGCCGGAACAACCAAAATTCCAACGTGACACAACTCCGATTCCATCCACCGTCGCACCCCTCAAGTCTGAAGCCAACACGACCTTCAAACTCGGTCAATTCAGCGCTGCTGAATCGCTATATACACGCGCTACCAACGCCTCGAGCAAATCCTCATCCTCTCCATCGAATAACCACCTGTACTGCATCCTATTATTGAATAGCCGCGCAAATGCCAGGATGAAGATTGGTAATGTTGGGGGCGCTGTGGAAGATTGTGAGGATGCGATTGGGTTGATTAGGAAGAACAGACTTGACCTTTCCGATGACTTCGATGCACTTGGTGGGGGCGGGAAGGCGTCTAGTAGTGGGGAAGTGGCAATCGACTGGGAACCGAGTCAAGAAGGCGATGAGAAGCTGCGGATATTGATCCAAGGGGGCGGGGATATAGTGGAGGAAAGCATGGATTTGGGAGAGGAGTTGGTGAAGAGCTTGCTGCATACTTTGAGGCTCCAGGAACAGTTGGAGGATGTTGCTGTGTCTGCATGGCCTTCATAAGGTCGTCAATAATATACTGTTTGGCTTCTAGAGGACAATACAAGAACAGTTAAGATGTCGCATCGTCGATCAATCCTTGATCCTGCTTATCGTTATCAAAGCCGACCCCCAATATCCAGAGTCCCTCCCATCAACAATGAGTCTCCGATACGTGATGCCCGCGCGTCACGGCGGATTGTTGTTCATTGAGTTGAATAGCGTACGTATGCGCCTGGGTCCTAGGGCATGCGACATTGCAAGCAGCGTTGGCCGGTGATCTTTCGAGGTCCTTTGCGTTATCACTGGTCAAGAGGGGAGTTAGAATTAATAAGAATTCCTGGATTTCTTACTAGGACCCATTCCTGATGTTCACTTCGAACTCGTACAATAGAAATTCATTTGCATGTTGGATTGGGTTTGGAGGCTTTTCTACCACCCTCGCAGTTGCGAAGTCGCTTTACGAGGGGTGTGATTGAGAATGAAGTGGCGGGAGAAGATTACTGTTCTGCATTGATACTTGAGCGCTGAGCACGGGAGAAAGAAAGGAGATAGTGAAGTGACGTATCAATAGATGAGCGTGGGAGCGTCAAATATTTGTGTCAGATTGTCACTTGCTAAGTGTTGAAATCTCCCGTTGAACATTGAACTCCTTTGCAAATCCCTGGAACTCCTCTGTCCCTCAGAAAAAACCGCAAATGCCTTCCTCTCTCCCGTAGCAATCAACCCAACAATGTAGACCACAAGGACAAGACCTCTTCAGCCTTCTTTACATCGGCGTCACCCACAGTGCGGTCCTCACCATACCTTCACTTGCACTCTCAAACAACCCAATGCCACTGCCTCAACAGTGCACCCAGACACCACACTCAAGATTGACAACCGCCCCTTCATCAGCCTCCGATGGTTTCTTAGATTTGCTCTCCAAGTCATCCTTCATCTCGTCCGCATTTACACAGAACCTGATGATTGCCCAGCACGCCACATTAGCTGAAAAAGAATGCCAAGAAGCTCTATCCAGAATCAACAAGAGAAGGAGAAGCCTGCCTGGGCTAGGTTGGACTCTCTTGGTCGTGATGGATTCGGTGGGTTGACACCTACGCCCATGACTACTGCGTCAGCAGGTCCATCTTCAAAGTCAAAGTTGAACGCGACATCAAGCATCGTTTTGATCGACGATGACTAGAGGTTAGGCGATTTTGGCAAACCCACTGTCTCATCTCAGACAAATCGAAGCCGGAATCTACGATCTCGAATGTGAAGAGTGATGTTCAAGACGACTGGGATTTGGAAGACCAATTTGTGGGACCTTCCAAACCCTCAGCCATTACTGCTACGACCACCAACGCAGTACCTAAGGATCCGACCCTAGAAACAGAAACGCCCCAGCATCGCGCGTATATTCGCCCTCCAACGATTTTGATTTCGGGAGCCGCGAAAATGGGCTACTGAATGAGAGTGACGACAACGAAGGGGAACGGGACGATGACTTTATGAGCGTTTTCAACAAGGTACGTGTCATCGCTATCTACTTCGCATTTCGTTCACCCCATCTCAACTACCTCTATTTCCTACAGCCAGCACTTCCTCCCCGTACACAACCCACCAGCCACCCCTCCATATCATCCCCCGCACCACCGTCCAACGCTAATGCTACATGTAGCGCCTCATCACCACCCCACATCCTCGGTCGAATCATGGAAATGGGGTTCTCAATACCCCAGGCCAAAGCAGCGCTCGCAGCAAACAACAATGACGTCCAAGCTGCCTTCGAACAGCTTCTCGTTTCCGACGGTGGAAGTGGGCGTGGTACACCCGCCTTGTGCAGCTCTACCACCAGCAACCCCGTTCCTCTCCAACAACAGCAGCAACAATCACAGCCCAGGCATCGAATCCCTTGTCTTTGGGATCGTGAAATCCTCCACGATCGTGGCCGCAAAAAGAGAGAAAGGCGATCTGATACGTCTTCTCCTTCTGCCTAAGCTCAAGCTGAACAGCTCCTTGCAAAGCGAGTGAAATCAGTCGTGGGATATTCACCAAGGCCAGCCTGTTCTGGAAAGAGAAGGAACAGATCCAGAAGCTTGTGGAGGAGCAGGTTGCTGGCATTCGTGCACCTAGCGCTGCTAGTGGCAGCTCAGGTGGTTCCGGTGTCGGTGGGAGGCCGAAATGGATGTGTCATGCCACAACAACATAGTGGGTCATTTGATGAAGAGCGCGAGGAGTCTAGAAGGGGTGGCGGTGGGTTTAGAGATGATGATAGTCCCGTTACTTCCAAGGATGCATTTACGGATGACGTTGGGGAACCAGAGGCGAGGACTCCGAGAAGGCTGGATCGCAACGAGAGAGGGAGAGGGAGAGGGAGAGGGAGAGGGAAAGGGGACGTTCCCAGCCCAGTTCAAGCTCCTCCAGCCAAAGAGCCAGAAGTCGATTTCTTCACACCATCACAACCAGCCTCGACTTCAACCACGATTCAAGCAGACCTCTTCGACATCAACCAACACTCTTCCCGTTCGTGCCCCACCCAACCTTCTTCCTCTTCCACTCGCCCATGCCAGCTGCAGCAACAGCCAAAATTCCAACGTAACACAACTCAGATTCCACCCACCATCGCACCCCTCAAACCTGAAGCCAACGCAACCTTCAAACTCAGTTAATTCGGCGCCGCTGAATCGCTGTATACACGTGCTGTCGACGCCTCGAGCAAATCCTCATCCCCTCCATGGAATAATCATGTATACTACGTCCTATTATTGAATAACCGCGCGAATGTCAGGATGAAGATGGGTGATGTCGGGGGCGCTGTGAAAGGTCGTGAGGATGTGGTTGGGTTGATTATGAAGAACCGACTTGACCTTTCCGATGACTTCGATGCACTTGGTGGGGGCGGGAAGGCGTCTAGTAATGAGGAAGCGGCAATCGACTGGGAACCAAGTCAAGAAGGCGATGAGAAGCTGCGGGTATCGATCCAAGGTGGCGGGGATATAGTGGAGGAAAGCGTGGATTTGGGAGAGGAGCTGGTGAAAGCTATCAAACGCCGTGTGGAGGCATATGAGGGGATAGAGGAATGGGGGAAGGCATAGCGCGATTGGGAGTGGTTGAGGAGTGTCGGGTGGGCTAGGGAGAGTGTGAGGAGTAAGGCCGGGAGGTGTACGAGGATGATTGCTGGCGATAGTGCTGGTAGTGGTTCCGCTTCGGGTCTGGGTGCAGTTGATGCAGCCTCGAGACCACCTGCAAGCGCCTTAACCTAAACTGTGTCCCGCACCGAAACCGCAAAGCCTGTCAATACAAGTAATTCAAAAAATAGTATATTGAGATTTTACATATGCTATCCTTTCAGTCTATATGAGTGCTACAGGTAACATGGGAGCCAATAGGTACTCGTTCTAACCACAGGCAGCTATAAAAGGGATTCACTCTAGTAGAACATGTCAGCATGGAGATGGTTATAGTCGAGGAGACCTTCAATGCTTCCGATGATAGCAGCAGCGAACTGCGAACAATGTAACAAGACGTCGTCAGCACACATCCCCATACCACCAAAGACGCGATGCACGTACATCCTTATCCCAGAAATATTTCGAAACAATACGCTGAATCTCAGCAGGGGTAACAGCATCCACCACTCTCAATCTGCTGAGGTGTCAACCTCCTTCCAGTTGTAACAAGCTGCCTTCCAATATCCTCCGCAATAGCAGTGGTTCCACCCAACCCAAGTAAAGGACCCGCCTTAAACTGGCTCTTCACCCTCTCACATCCGTCGGGCCAATGCTTATCCTCGTCTACTCCTTCAGGGTAAAGTGCACAAGGCCACCCAGGTTGACAAGGTTCTCCGAAATGAGATAGATACCCAAGCGACCCGTATCCAAATATGACGTGGGGAATGACATAAAGGAGTTTGCAAGGTTGTTCTGCGAGATGATGTGTGGGAGGTGGGAGGATGTGAGGGAGGAGAGACCGAGGCCGCGGTCCCAGTTGCCAAAGATGCTCTGCATGACCATCATGGGGAAGTAGTCAGGCGAGCTCCAGCCGACACCCTTGACAGCGATGGTAATGTTGGCAGTTGGGATCTCGTCGTCGCGGATGCAGACTTTGGAGCCAACGAACGAGGTCTTGGGGTGAGCGAGACGGCCAAGGGGAATGGGGTTGGGAGAGACAGGAAGGGAGAAGTGCTCCTCGGCAAGCTTGACGAGTTCACTGCAGTCGACACCACCAACACCGACGAGGACCACATGGTCCGCGGTGTAGTTGGTCTTGATGGACAAGGCAAGGTCATCGCATTGTATTGAGAGAATGTTGGCCTTGGGACCAAGGATGGTACGACCAAGAGGTTAACCTATGGGAGTACTCAGGCTGTCAGATGGGAGAATCATTCAGAGCACTGAGTTGGACATACCCTGGAAGGCAACAGCGTGGAAGTGGCCAAAAACGACTTCCTCAAGCTGCTTGTCAACTTCCTGCTGCTCTCGCAAAATAACATCACGCTCCCGCTCAATAGCCCCATTCTTGAGCTTCGAGTTCTGAAGAATATCAGAAATGATATCCACAGCAGCTGGGACATCCTTGCGGAAGCTCTTGGCATAGTACACAGTCTGTTCACGAGAGGTATACGCATTGAGGTGAGCACCGAGGTTCTCAATTTCAAGCTCGAGAGCGTGTTGTGTTCTCCAGCCCGTTCCCTTGAAAGCCATATGTTCGAGGAAGTGCGCGGTACCATTGGTCTTGTCGGTCTCTGCACGCGAGCCGGCGTCGATCCAGACACCCACAGTGGCAGTTTGGGCGTGTGGGTGGGCTTCAGTGGCGATCGTCAAGCCATTAGAAAGCATGGTTACCTCTGTGAGAGGGCCGGCATTGCGAACGGTCGCGAAAGACCTGAGGGGTCGCCGTAGGGTCTTGTGAGCTGCATTTTCGCATTAGAAAGGAGGTAGACATACCGGAGAGCGTGCAGCAGACCTGAGGGCACGGCTGAGGAGGGTTCGAGAAACCATCTGCGCTGTAAGAGTTGCCCGTCCAACATTTTTTGAAGTAGAAAGCGTCGGGAGGACACGGTCACACTCAAAGTTCGGGACTTGCCGGAAATAGCCATCCACACGTGACCATACCACTGCTCACAAACACACGCCGAAGCTCACCGTGTTATTATTATGAATCCGGGGAAATGGCATACTGTTAGCCATGACTGATTCGTTGAGTATAGCAAGGGACCTCTGGCAAGCTGAAGGCCTCCCCACTGACTTTTTGAAGCACTTGAAGTTCTATGGTGACCCCAATACTGCCATCAATTCCTCGTTCATGATTGGGGCAATTGCTCAGGCAAGTCTGTCGTGCCTTCATGTAAAACCGAGTTCTCATATGGAAAATAGGCGAGCGTTGGACTTGCAGGACTAGCCGCTGCATATCTGCATTTTCTCAGGACTGGTATTGAACAAGATGTCGTCGTTGATGCCCGACATGCCGCGCTCACGTTTCGTACGTACTCCCGTGGATCATGAACAGGCCAGAGAGGCTGATTAGCGAACCAGATAGCCATGAATACTACACGCTGGATAATCAAGGACCCTCGAAAGTTTGGGACACTATCGCAGGCGTCTACCCAACCAAGGACCAGAGCTTCGTCAGGATCCACACCAACTTTCCGCAGTATGATATCCTTATATCGCTCACAGAAAGAGACCAACAACGTTTAACAGTCATAGGAAAGGAGTGCTAGATATTCTGAAGCTACCAGACCGGGCGGAAATTACTAAGGAACAAGTCGCCGCCGCCATCTTGCAATGGAACGCAGAAGACTTCGAACGCGAAGCAATTTCTCGAGGAATGTGCGTTTCCGCATATCGTTCCTTTGACACTTGGGACAAACACCCGCATGCCGCAACACTCGTTGGAAAATCCCCTCTGACCATCGCCAAAATCGGGGACGCCCCAAACCGCATCCTTGATCAGGGAGATCACCCGTTACAAGGAATCCGTTCCCTGGATCTGAGTCGTGTTCTTGCAGGACCCGTCGCTGGAAAGACACTTGCTGGTATAACTATCCTTCCCTTCTCTCCTGGAAGATGTTAATCTGCCTCGGTTTTATATATCTTTAGCCCATGGTGCGGATGTCCTCTTGATAACATCACCTAGCCTTCCGGCATTACCTGGGCTTGACACAGACACATCAAGAGGAAAACGTACAACACAACTGGACCTCAATGTCACGAAGGATCGTGAGACCCTCAAAAATTTGGCTAGCGAGGCGGATGTTTTTCTCCAAGCTTATCGCCCGGGCGGACTCGCAGCGAAAGGCTTCGGACCTCAAGAGCTAGCCAAGCTAAGGCCTGGGATCATCTGCGCTAACCTTTGCGCGTGGGGATGGGAAGGTCCCTGGAAAGATCGCCGAGGGGTATGTACTAATCTAACTTTCACAAAAAGCGGTGTAACCTGAAAATGTTCGCTTCAGTTCGATTCTCTTGTTCAAACAGCTACAGGCTTCAACCACGCTGAAGCAGAGGCATACCACAACTACCTACACCCGGGAGAACCGATTCCACACCCAGTGCACCCTCGACCATTCCCAATTCAAGTTCTAGATTACACTGCCGGTTATATCCTCGCATTTGGTGTAATCATAACGCTATGCAGGTCTATCACTGTAAGTCCTGTCTGGAGATTTTTACCCATCCATTCCCTGAGAACAAACACAGGAAGGGGGCTCATGGGAAGTCCGCGTCTCACTCGCTGGCGTAGGTCAGTGGCTCCGCTCTCTAGGACGTATCCCACCTGAGGTGGCTTTTGGTCAAGGAAAGCCACTGCCACCAAAAACGATGCCCCTGCACCCTGAAGTGGAACCCTTCACAACCGAATGGAAAGTCAACCCGGCGTCAGGAAAGAAGAAAATGGTGGCTCTGAGACATGCTGCTGTGTTGAGCGTAACGCCGTGTTTGGAGAAGGAGGCGCCTATTGTGCTGAATGCACACAAAGCCATGTGGCTCTAGTTATGAATGGGGGTGTATTCGTTTGCACTCGGTAGTGTATTAGCCATCCAAAAACAAAATGGCGTTCAAATCCTCTTCGCTGGAGTGGAGGGACAGAATCTTAAGCCTCGATTCTCGCCTCCATCGGGCTGCATCCCAGAGCCCTGGTTCTCGAGCCTCCAGCTCTGTGCCTGGTTCCGGCAGGTCTGGCATTGAGCAAAGCCAGCCAATTCGCTGGGGATCCATACAACAGCCGGCATGTGTTCCCGTGACCGTGCCCTCTCACTTCCGTCTTATATCGGTCGGTCGCCGTGAGAACGTCAAGGTGTAAATCTGTTCCTAGACGTCACTCATGATGACCAACGACAGATGAATAGGCGTGGGCGGTGTTATTAACGAGTTGGGTATATGCGTATACAAGGGGGTAGCGTTTGCTTATGATGGGGGGGAAAGGATTAGGTTTCAGTACGGAGAGACACCGCTCTATATAGGAGGGGCGAGTTGCTTCTCTAATGTTAGGTTCAGTTCATCTAAGGTACAAGTCTGCGTCGTTTGAAGTAACGTCAAAATTATTAAAACCATCAGGATACTGTTGTTGATCTCAGATAGTGCCTAAGATATGGGACTAATCTACCTTTGCTAAAACGATGACCATTACCTACCGCAGAATTACAAAGATTATGATACTCGGATGGAGTCGTCCAGCAAAAAATGGCATCAACTCGTTGTCTCGATAATGAAGGGGGACCCAGCAATGATGATGTCCACCCACCACCCAATCATGAGATAAGTAAAGTCGGAAGGCACACGACTGGAGTTCAAAGTTGTGTGAGCCATGGGCCAACTTGGCTTCCTCCTCGCCTGTCTCCGCATTCCAGATCCTCACTGTCCAATCACCCGATCCAGAGGCGACTCGCGTGCCGTCGGGCGAGAAAGCGACAGACCACACCTCATCCGTGTGGCCCTCCAACCGGGCTTCGACCTCGCCTGTCCCCGCATTCCAGATCCTCACTGTCCCATCATCCGATCCAGAGGCGACTCGCGTGCCGTCGGGCGAGAAAGCGACAGACCACACCGAATGCGTGTGGCCCTCCAACCGGGCTTCGACCTCGCCTGTCCCCGCATTCCAGATCCTCACTGTCCCATCATCCGATCCAGAGGCGACTCGCGTGCCGTCGGGCGAGAAAGCGACAGACCACACCGAATGCGTGTGGCCCTCCAACCGGGCTTCGACCTCGCCTGTCCCCGCATTCCAGATCCTCACTGTCCCATCATCCGATCCAGAGGCGACTCGCGTGCCGTCGGGCGAGAAAGCGACAGACCACACCGAATGCGTGTGGCCCTCCAACCGGGCTTCGACCTCGCCTGTCCCCGCATTCCAGATCCTCACTGTCCCATCATCCGATCCAGAGGCGACTCGCGTGCCGTCGGGCGAGAAAGCGACAGACCACACCGAATGCGTGTGGCCCTCCAACCGGGCTTCGACCTCGCCTGTCCCCGCATTCCAGATCCTCACTGTCCCATCATCCGATCCAGAGGCGACTCGCGTGCCGTCGGGCGAGAAAGCGACAGACCACACCGAATGCGTGTGGCCCTCCAACCGGGCTTCGACCTCGCCTGTCCCCGCATTCCAGATCCTCACTGTCCCATCATCCGATCCAGAGGCGACTCGCGTGCCGTCGGGCGAGAAAGCGACAGACCACACCGAATGCGTGTGGCCCTCCAACCGGGCTTCGACCTCGCCTGTCCCCGCATTCCAGATCCTCACTGTCCCATCATCCGATCCAGAGGCGACTCGCGTGCCGTCGGGCGAGAAAGCGACAGACCACACCGAATGCGTGTGGCCCTCCAACCGGGCTTCGACCTCGCCTGTCCCCGCATTCCAGATCCTCACTGTCCCATCATCCGATCCAGAGGCGACTCGCGTGCCGTCGGGCGAGAAAGCGACAGACCACACCGAATGCGTGTGGCCCTCCAACCGGGCTTCGACCTCGCCTGTCCCCGCATTCCAGATCCTCACTGTCCCATCATCCGATCCAGAGGCGACTCGCGTGCCGTCGGGCGAGAAAGCGACAGACCACACCGAATGCGTGTGGCCCTCCAACCGGGCTTCGACCTCGCCTGTCCCCGCATTCCAGATCCTCACTGTCCCATCACCCGATCCAGAGGCGACTCGCGTGCCGTCGGGTGAGAAAGTGACAGAATACATCTCCGAACTTCCACCCATGCAGTGTTCCATCGGTCCCCAGTAGTCAGGTAGACCCATTACGACACTTCGTGGCCCCTTCACCTGTCCACCATAAACTTGACGCATCAAACACTTCTTGGGAATCCATGTGAACGCCGACTGGTAAACCTCGAAACAATGCTTCTGAATACACTCGAAATTCATCCGCAGAAATCGACAGGCATCATCAACGAGCGGTCGCAGCTCCTCACCGTCTGTAGTTTGCATGCGCTGCCATGATGTCAGCACATGGACTTCTGCTTTCTCATGATTAAGACTTACTGAAAGAGCGGCGCTTGCACTGAGAAGCGACTTAACCCCTGTCCTCAGTTCACCAATAATACTCAGACACTCCATCCAATGCAGGAGGTGGGTTTTCAGGAAGTTGCGCAGAGCATGAATAACGGACGTGAAGGCTGGCGCGCTCAAGTCCTTGACCTCACTTAAATGGGTGGCCCAGTGAATGCATGCGTATTTGAGTGCTTCGGGGATTTTGCTGGCATCCTCGGGTCGGTTGGTTCTGTCCATATGCGAGACCGTCAATTCTTCAGGAACGCCACAGATGTTATACTTGAGCCGCTCGTTCATGAGCTCGAGGCATTTGAGCGCAAGTTCTGCGTGACCATCAGTGGGAATGAGAGGGGCGAACGAGGGGGACCGTTCTGGTGAGCAGCGTTTGGGGTCTATGAGGAATTCCGGGAAGGATGCATGAAACGGGGAGACTGGAGCGTTTTCCCCAGGGGGAATATGAATCACCGAGTTGAGTAGCGATAAATAGCTGATGGGATCTGATATCCCCGACAACATGGAAAGAGCGTTGATTGATAATGGATATTGGAGGAATATGACGAACGAGACGAGGGTCCTCATGAGTGGCAATTCTCTGTCTTCCTGACCATCACAGCCTTGCTGAAGAATATCTCCATACAATCCATCGATGGCCGAGGTTTGTTCCGGGCTCCATGCGTGATTTGCCAAGGAAGTGAGCCGCTGTTTGTAGCGGCGCTTGCCGTCTCGAATATAACGTGCTGCCGTAACTGCATAGACGAAAAGTTTCCCAGAGTCCTTGACAATTTGAGACAATTCGCTATCGGGAGGCCACCCATCCTCCGTGTTAGGATCATACTTCTTCTTGATTTCGGCTAGTGATGCCTTCACATACATTCGGATGTCGCTTTCCACTACGCTTTTCTCGACATCGTGAAGCAAGAAAGTTTTGTGGAAATCCTTTAAGGAATTGAAGGTGATAGTAATGGAATCGTCGGCTCTGCTGACAAGGAAGAACTTGAGAGGAAGGCCCAAAGCGGAATTGAGAATAACCCGGATGAGGCGCTCGACGTGGTTGAGGTTTGTGCATTCATCGAGAGCATCGATGACGACAATCTTGTAAATCCCGGCCCAATCACCGACGGCGGTCCGCAATGGTTCAACGATGAGTTTGTTGAACTGCTCTTCCATGTCATTCGACTCCACCAAATCCGGGTCCTTCTTCAGGGCTTTCACGAGCTCCGCATTGTAAGTTTGTGAACCCTTGGCAAGGTCATATGCAATACCCGGGATGATGCGGTGCGCGTCCTTGGTTTTTTCTGAGGCTCGAGAACAAAAGAAACTCGCTCCAAGCATCTGCCGTTGCTCAAAGCGCTCGCAAAGTGACTGCGCGATCGTCGACTTCCCGATGCCTGCCATTCCTGCAAGCCAATGCACCTTAGCACTCTCCTCATCAGAGGCTTGGGCTTCCAATTCTTGGAGGACTTTGACGCGTGTACCAGGCATGCATCCTGTGGGATCGCCATAGGCAGAGTGCCGGGATTTGTATGAAGCGCCCTCGGAACGAAGTTTGTCAATCAGATCTGTAATGATGTGAGAATCCCGAGTCGTCACTCTCAAAGAGCAGCTTACCGGACTTCAGCATCTGTAGACGGAATGTGTGAGGCTGAAAATCACTTCCTCAGGCGCGAAACCACTTACTTGTGATATGTCCTGTACGGTTACATTGGCACGGAGTTGCATGTCGATCTGTGGAACGCGATGAGCATCGTGCATGCGAAGCACGATCCGCACTTTGAACGCCTACCAGGAAGAGATCGCAAGCACTGTTGAGGCTCCGCAGCATCTTTTGTATCGTCCCGGCATCGTTCACAACTTCGGCTACGCGGGTCACCAAATGTCGTTCTTGCAAGTCCTGGATGGCTTTAACCAAGCGCTCGATAGCTCTGTGAGACCGCCAAAGAGACATGAGATACGAAACCAAGAGAGCGAGGCTAATGCGCACGTAGAGAAACTCTGAGCTCTCTCTTCCAACACATCCAATCCTCCTTCTTCTTTGTACCTTTGGACCAATGATAGGATAGCATTCGATCTTTCCACGAGTCTTTCTAGCTCCTCCTTGTTCGTGGATACCCCCTACCAATAGAAATTTAATAACGTTAATACGATAGAAATGGATCGCGCACATCAAAGATATTGTAAATTGCCTCAAAAGCGGCTGCGACTGCTTTCAGAGGTAGGCAGAGGTCGGAACATTCTTTGAGTCCTTTTGCTACGACCGCCAATCCATGAAGGACAGTGCTGCCCACTGCCTTCGCCTTCCCAGGCAGTGTTGGCAGGTTTTGCTGTGGGGTCGGGACTTGAACGACCTTCTCATATTCGTTACTGGTGGGCGGTGCTGGGGTTTGGTCACTTTTGGGAGTCTGAGAGGTCGCCGGTGCAGCTGGGTTTTGGGGCGTTGTGAGATCGTGAGAAGCCCCTGGAACGGGGGCAGAAGCGACGCGAGCTATTGAGGGATCCTCAGGGACCTTGTGAGGGTCAGAGGCAGTTTCGGGTTTTGGGAGAAGTGTCCTCACAGACGCGGAGGGTGTTCCGACTCTTGAAAGGACAGGAACCGCAGGAGTCCCAAGAGCCAAGCTGCTTCTAACGAGTGCAGAGATACTGTGACGATCCGGATTATCCGCAGATTGGACCGCCATATCTCGCTTTTTTCCTTTGAAGAGTTTTGGAAAAGAGGGCATTGTAAATCAATAAGCGCGGGAAGAGTATGCGATCGATGAGAGTCAACGAACAAGCAGCATAAGACGTGAGAGGAGTAGGATGGTCAGGGTTAATATATAGACTGACATGTGTTCGCCTCGAGGCATCAGAGTAGCACTTGGTGTCACAGCCTCAGAAGTCCTTTCCTGTCAACGTGACCTTGGCGTCTATCATCTGGCATACTTGTTACGGTCCTTTCCACCTCCGCTGCCATTCTGCTTTTCGACTCCTGGCCAGGCTCACGCTTCTATCATATGTCAATCCATTCACCATACAACCGCCTCCACGCACCGCAACACACGCATAATCGAACATCCCATCTGGCCCAGCCACATTCATATCAGCACCGCCATTCTGGTAGCTCTAAGCCATACCATTTTTGTCACCACCCCATTTAGTCTCTTCACGGACCTCCCACATCCACGCGGCACGCCCCCACCAGAGGTCACGATCCTTCAGGTCTAGATCTCGCACTTCCTTTGCTATAAGATAGTCTCCCAGCAATCATTTCCGATGCAACGTGTTTGGGACGGTCTACGAGGGTGTTCGGTGAAGGGTCCTGGGTCGGCAGGCTGGGATATTGCCTGGGCTGCTTTCTCAATGACAAAAGTGTGTAAACACCTAATTTCATTTCCGTTCGAATGTCATCGTGGCGTGATTCCGGCGATGTCCACACTCTGACTACTGGTTCGCCGCAGTCTGCCACATTCATTTCCGTGTTCGACGCTGATTCACATCTCGCCAAACCATCTCGTCGCTCCTGCACTTGATTACAGAATTGCCAGGAAGCCCCTTGCTGAGCGTCTTCCGACGACCTCAACATTCTATGGATGGGATGCTCACTAGTGCCTCCGTCCCGACCTCGACATTCCCTATCCCCCAACAATGAAGCAGCAGCGACACCTGTCACACCCTACCACCGCAACCATTATCGAGAACATCGCTGGTTTCCGCGTAAATCGCTAGACGAAAAACCTGTATGCATGTGCAACATCACAAGTAGGAGGGACCATATCGCTTCTGCGACTCTGTGATAACGAACAGGGCCAAAAAGGTATGTTTTCTCTTCCAACATCACAACCTCCTGAAACTTTCATCCTCCGTTCGTTAATTCGTTTCTTGATTTGTGCTGAACTCGGAACCCGCCACAGACCATGCTCATAGTCTCCAACCATGTCGTAGCGCGCCGGCGCCAGACTAGCAATGTGATCTGTTCTTTCTGCATCTTCAGATCGTCTCTCAGGATGTCAACGACTTTTCTAGGGAATGGGTAACATCGTCATCTTCTTGGGTAAAAACATTATCGTCCGTGCAGTCAACTCTCTTGATATTCCACTACAATCCCTTTAGCGACTATGTGAGCTACATGAAAAGCAACACATACCTGGATCTTCGGTTCGGGATCCAGGGGCTCGGCAGTGACAGGTTTACTGAGGCCATCCTTGGAAGATGCATAGAGGCCGCCCACCAAAACTGGGCATGCGCCCTGAGGGATGTGGCGAAGGACATAAGTTCCGCTGGCCAGAACCATGATGTACTCAAAACTTGCGCAGGCAGATGATAAAATGAGCTTGGGTGTTGAGTTCTGCCCAGCTGGCCACGGGTCTCTCGAGGTTTTATATCGTTCATCCTATCCAAGTTTCTCATGTCACTATGTTCTCATCGAGGGCGCTCCGGGGGACGCTCAAGGAGTTATGTTCGATCTGGAGAACGAGTTAACTGATCTTCATCAGCGCCATTTGGAGGTCCACTATTACACACAAGAAGGTGCATGGGAGCTTGGAGTGGACGAGTGTAGCACCTAAAACGGAGGACGATGACTTGGCGTTGGCGTTGGCGTTGGTCTCTGCAAGCATCTGCATGATGGCTGACTTCTTAACGCTTGCGGTCAATGGAGCCATTAAATTCTTTTTCCGCATGGACAGTGCTGTACTTATGAACTTAGCCAGCAGTCTGATTGCACAGGTTAGGTCCTTGTGGCATGCTCACAATTTCCCGCTCCCCAACATCTCTCAAGCTCCACCGTTTTTGTATTTCGGTAGATCATCGCTACAGCTGATACTGATACCTATTCATACCGTGTCGGTGAAATATACTTCTCGGGATTCGCTCCCAACGTCCAGTTATTTGCTAACGGGTAGATGACTCTATATTTACCTGACGGACAATACGTATCTAATAACAAGTGTAGCGAGTATCCAGATGGCTGCAGGATAGGGGGGAGACTCGCCTCATGTCAGCCACAATGTGGTAGACGACTGAGGTGAGTGGAAAAGGATTCGACGTGGCTATCCTACCGGCGAACCGACTAATTTGAGAAACGGAAGGGCGAAACGAAAACGAAGAAACTGTGATGAAATTCACCCCACCCTCCTATTTATCCCTTCATGACCGAAAAGGGTACGTTGATGATCCGTTGATGCACCGGGACAATCTTTCGCTCAACTCTCAAGTAAACGTAAGCGTCGAATTCGGCGTATGTTTAGTCCACGGGATCATCACTACAACAAATACTGATACATGTTCCCATTGTGTTACTGGAGCTCTTTGATTTCACTCCTCAACCCTAGTGATTTTCCAACGAGGAATGTATTCGCCAGGCACAACAGGAATAGGCCTCACGAACAACTGTCCATGGATCAATTCAGGGCTGGATCGACATGAAGGAATAGCGGTGTCTTACCTCGGGTTCCTCTTCGCGCAAATCGACCCAGTCAGTCGCTCCAATGCGAGTGTTTCCCATGATGCTAACATGTAAGGTCAGATATGACATGGCGGACCAGAGCGTCCGACAAAAGCTTACTTGTAGGTACCGTCGCCACTTTGGTCTCTCTGAATCCTCCAGTCGATAACATAGCCAACAGGTGGCATTCCAACAACAAGCAGAAGCACTGGAACGTCTGTCTCAGTAGCAGAACGAGACCATTTCCCTTCTCCATGTGTGCCGACCGCCGTGATGAAATAAGCTTCACCGTCCCCATCGCCCGTTTTGCTGATCTGCCACTGCAAGTCCTTCAACAACAGTCCAAGTTGCCATGGTAGCGAAGCTTACATAAATTTTTTCTTCGGGACCCAACGGTTCGACAGTCACGGGTTTATTGAGTCCATCCTTGGAAGACGCGTAGACGCCACCGACATCATCTGGGCTAGCACCCTTAGGGACGTAGCGAATAGTATAGGTTCCGTTGGTCAGGTCCATGAGCGTGCGGGGGAATCTGTAGAGGTAGATGTCAAGGTGCAGTGGATGTTGGATCAGAACTACGGGGCTCCTGGGTTCCTTTATACTGCCCGTCTCCCTTATCGCCCCCAGAGGATTAGTCTGGAAGCATCGCTGAAGGCCTTACGAGAGACACTAGACCTGGGTTGAGGGTGCTACTCTCGTTATCAAGGAGAATGAGTGTCAACTGACCTCCGTTGATTCTATTCGGAGGCTTATTCTTAGACGCAATGAATGTGCTGAAGGGTGTCTCGGAAGCAGTGTGGTCATTATTGTGTCCTGAAGGGTGTCTCGGAAGCTTAAAAGGCCTATTCTTGTCTTCGAACCCCTAAGGGTTGAGGTTCATATATCACTGTGTTCATGCCACCTCCTTGCTTCTTCTCCCGAATGGCCTTGGGAGGAACGGGGAAGCGCTATTCAGAGGATAAGATCCATGATGTGGCGCTCATGAGCAATCGATATGCTGGTACCGTATCACTCAAATGAATAAAACAGGTGCCACAAAGGACCACGAAAAGATACCGTCCGCAGTGCATAATTCAAAAAGCTCCAAAGGAACTAAGTACTAAACGTAAGCGTCGAATTCCGTATCTTGAGCTTCACACTCCTATCGCCTGCCCAATCAAATTTCACTTGTGTTAGGGCCTCGACAGTTGACATGATTCCTGGTATCGAGCCTGCATGAGATGTTGTCGTCCTCCAAAATGCAGTACGAGAGCTTACCCTCGCTCCCGATATTGAAGCCGAACGTCTTGAATGGATGTCCTCCACTGTTTCCCTGCCTTGGCGGAGCACCTGGGGTAAAAAAACTCATGAAGCTCGCTCCGACTTTCCATACCAGTGCCGCGTTTTCCTCCATCGACAAAGTCACAAGTCTCCTGCCATCTGGGGAGAAGCTGAGCGCAGTAATGGGCTTCTTGTGACCCTCGAGGACGAAAAGTCGAATGGCGGTCTTTAAGTCGTACATAATCACAGCGCCTTCATGCGTACCAACTGCGAGTCGTTGTGATGACATATGAAAATCCACTGTTGGGAAGCTATAGTTTTGTGTGAGCCCAGTACGGTACTTGGGTCAGACTTGGAGAGACATACGATTTTACCACATAGCCAATGATTTCTGTAGCTGTGTCCAGGACCGCATCCCTATTCGTTGTGTTATTGGGATCCAATGATTTCACAACCGCTTCCATGAGCCTTGGTAGATTAGGCTGAAGAACCGAAGGCCGCTAAAGTTGTCCCATCTCGTGAGCATGAAATAGTATTTTAGTCGGTCTCAGAACATACCCTACGAATCAAGAAAGCAACAATTTGCATCACAGACCTCCGGTGCTCTAGAGTTGGTGGTGTAAGAATATCCAATCCCAGAGTCGACATAAATAGCGGTGTATTGTTGCTTGCGATGAAAAGAACAGCAGCTCGGGCTTGAGCGCCCACGTTCTGAGGCGAAATATCGTTCTTCCGTGACGTTGTCGCCAACATGAACAAGGAACGCAGAATCTCCATGGCATCGATGTAATGCTGCCATACGTTGAAACCACGAGAGCAAAGGTCAATAGCAAGGACGCGGTAGATGGACTCCTCGTCGAGGAGGTAGAGGCTGATGGATTTGGAGATGTCCCTCAAGAGACTATGAAGAAGTCAGCCCACGTGATGAGAATTGTCGGAAGTAACATACGGAGCGGACATAAAGCTGTATTTCTCGGCAGCGATGTATCCGCAGATGAACAACGAAAGCGCTGCGGTCAATGATTCTCTCTCTGACGGGAGCTGGAGGCATGGGACTACAAAAGTTGCATCATATTCTGAAGGGGACGGCGACTAGGAGCGACCACCTACTCACCATATTGTTGCCAATGCTCAACTATCGAAATAGCTTCTTCATCTGGCATCACTGAAATGCTTGCGTCAAAGACTATACGTATGGCTTGTCGTAACTCGGCTGAAATAAGGGCTCAGTTCAGCGAACAAATTGCATGGTGGAACGAAGCATACTTGAGCCTTGGAACCACAAGCTAGCCAGGTACGGCAAGCTAGGTGATTCATACGCGGAACCAACGCTAGCAGATAATGAAGTGGTGTAGAACGAAATGACACTATTTGCTGCCTCCGCATACTCTAAAGGGCAACTGTAAATCCTTCCTAACGGGAACGAGGCATCGAACATACCCTCAAATAAAGCCACAGCTTTCAGAAAGAGCACGATGCTCAATAGACGGGCAGCAGTAACGTTTCCAGATATACACCACGCCTCCTTATTCTCTTTAATGTTGTAAAGAGAGATGGAGCCCGAGATCGCGAGTCCCACAGAGACGCCTGAATCGTTGACGCCAAGTTTTCCTTTACATATTGAGTCCACATCGTCGCAGAGGCCGGGAGTGAGGAGTGTCGATAATATTACTCTCAGATGATCCAGGCTCTGGAGGATGGCGCGAGTTTGGTCCCGGCTTGTGCTGATAGTCTTAGCGATCGCAATCGTGTCAGTAATAAAGCATTCCGTTTTTAACGACAACATAGCAGCTAGCACGAATCATGAATGTCAGCACCTTGCAGATAGCCCCCGTAAAGGCGTACCTGCATCTGGAGACTTTGGCAAGGGAGCAGGGACGTTCCACACAGTTGGTGAGGCGCGGTGAGTACCATCGAGGTCACTAGAGACAACATATCAACTGGGAATGCTCCACCTTAGAAGCATTGATCACGCACATTCGCGCCCATCCACCTTGATCCAGCATCTCAAGAGCTTTCTCGACGTTCATGGATCTCCAAAACTCTTTGGTTTGTACATCCCAAAGTCGGCAGCGACGATCAGCATACATCAGGAGCAAGTTATGTCCTCCGAGGCAGATGGACTCCAGCCTACTAGACGCGCCAGGGATAAGATATAAGCTATGAGCAAGGAATCAGTCGTTAAGTCATAATCAGAGAGCTTCGTAACCAATGCATACAACTGGAACCCATCAACTGCTATGACAGCGGTGGCACCATCCTCCGCTACGCACAACGCACATCCATGCAAAGGACTGCCTCTCTCTTCAGGGAACTGAACAACCTTGCTCAGGACGGTATTGAACAACACCCATCGCCCGCAAAGTTCAAGATTACTACAAGCGAGTGTGAGTCAGTGGCCTCAGCGCCACAGGCTCTTCACTTACTTCATAGTCCAGAACGCGACTGAACCATCGTCCCCGCCACCGACGATGTATTTCTCCTTGGTCCTAAAATTGATGACAACGTGAAAACCGGTGATATATCCACCTAACTGCCCGCCCGATACCTTAATAGGATCAGGCGAAGCATTACTTGTTTGACAAAGTTGCTCGAGGGACAGGAGTCGCAGGTACCCATCGGCTTAAGCGAGGGTAACGAATGTCAAAACGAGCAACAGTGTGTAAGATCTAAAACTTACAATCACCCTGGAGTATAAAGCCGACGTCAAGTGGAAGAAGCGCGGTAGTTGTGGCACCCGCCGGGGCAGACATGGACGCCGTGAAGAGCTCCCGAGAAACCATGTCAGCTGTGGAAGTTGACTCTTCGTTCCACGAATATATGCAAATTCGGCGACTATAATATCCCCTTGTAATGGTCAAGAGTTCCGACGTCGAAGGAAAGTGTGCAGCATCCCAGCGATCAGTCGCAATTGACCCTAGGATGTTGGGACTGCTTGATGTATTAGTTATTTGGGGGGAGTAATATCGCAAAAGAACTTGCTAGTATCGAGCGTTAAATGCGTGCCGATCGTGAGTCATATCGTTATTCGCGTCCACATGCTGCAGGGCGTATATGTCCACCTTATCCTAAGGAAACTGGGTTACCAGGGGACTACAAGATCAGAGGTACAACTCACTTCAAATAATAGAGCGTATTGGCGGTCATCCAGCCATCGAACGTCCACAATATCTTGAGCTAGGCTCCTGTACAGAACTTCGAAAATCCCTGAACATTTAATCACCTGATGAAATGATCAGCACGTGAGCCTCTGATCAAGTGGAATTACATGCAATTAATTCCATCTCCGTCCAGATGATCCCAAACAGATGGTTCACTCCAGGACAGATTGTGAATCCGCACAATGGCGAGTCCAATGATAGCTGGCCCAGTTTTTGAGGCTCATCAAGGAAAACCTTGAGACTGATCTTATTTTCATGCACAGGCAGGTATTCCGATGACTTCGATCTGAGTTTGAACGGATTGGGTATGTTAAGATGAGCAGAGGAAGACTCTGCCTCAGGTGAGGATAGTGGAGCTGGAAGGTCGGGCAAGACTTTTAGGTTGCGCGCGCATATATTCCCATCAGCGTCAATGCTGAAGGTCAAATCTCTCCCTGAAAATCACTTAGACGCCTGAAAAGTGGAGGTGGTATGAATTCACCGTCGGGGTTCGTCAGAACATTCAAACTGTTTGTAACGCAATCAAGCTCCAAAGTGCCCAAGAACTCCAGAGTATGTTGCATAGGTCGTGTTTCTGCTCCCGATACAAGTGCATATAGCACGGATAGTGTCCGTTCCTGTGGGATATCTTCAACATCAGATGCAGCTGATGGAGCTCCTCCGTGGTTAGAAGCAGATGCGAGGATGTGTGTCCCCTAAACGGGAGATATTAGAATCTAGAGCTACAAAAACGAGTATGAGGTACCTGCTGTGTGGTCGTGACCTGAAGGTTTTGCCATACGTAAGTTTCATACAGAACATCACGGTCCTTCGGGGCAAGTTGTTCTCGTGATAGACCATCCTTGACCTGCACCGAAGTGAGACAGTGACCATCCGTCAAGGAGAAGAGATAGAGAAAACTAGATGGATGCGTCTTGAGCTGGCATAAATGGCTTCTAGAAGAACGAACTGACCCAGATTCCTGAAGGACAACGCAAATGAGAAGGTCGGCGAGGATAGAGATTGACTTCACTCCATTACCAGCCCCGCTGGTAGGTGGTATGATATGGTACCGTAATTCCAAGTCGTCTGAGAGGTCCGAATCGGTTGACACTTGGTCCCTCGGCGAGACAGGAGCCGAGAAAGGCTTGGGAGAGCTTGGAGAAGTCAAGTTTAACAACACCTTCGACAACCCTTTCCTCTTTGTCGGGGTAGGTTCAACAACTGGTGGGATGGGTGGTGTGGAAGACTTGACAGATACCGTTCCTTCCGGAGCAGCATCTGAAAAGGTCTTAGCACTAGGGGTCTTGCCCTTTAGCATGTCTTTGAGCTTGTCCGGTTCATCATCAAAGTCGACGTAATTCTTGGGAGCTTCAACTTGTTCGGTGCTGACTCCAGACACCACCCGCGAGCGGGGCGATACGAGAGGAGGCGCAGATGCAGCAGAAGGGGAGGTCGAGCGAGAACGCTGAGAGGTGCCTACTGGGTCCCGCGTAGTGGCTTTGGGGTAGGGTGATTGGATGGCTTCGGTGGATGGTGGTTCAATGGCAATTGTCGACTGAGAGAGATCTCTGTGATAAAAAACATACAAAGATCCATCCTCGCATCCAACTACAAGACCTTTATGCAGTCGCTCATCCCCTTCTGATACCCGTGCCCAGGTCTTCATGCAAGTGGGTTGCGCTCCATGGAAGCTGTCCAAGAGACGGTTTGACTTCCCATGCTGAGAGTTTTGTTCCCTGTTGCACGCGCCAGGAAATGCTAGAGGAAGCACGAAACCAGATGATGAGGACGACCTGATCATATTCAAACATAGTAACCGAAGCTCGAAGCTTAGCTATTCAAACCCATCTCTACATACTGATTATGTCAGCATACCAACTCTCATCTGGCTTCCTATATTTTATTCTATACTGTATCATAAGGCAAATGAGCTCCTGAAACGGTACTTATCAGAGTTACGTTTGAATCAGGAAAACAGCTGAGATATACCTCAAAGTTCTGAAACTTTGCCGCAACAAGTCGAGTTTCAAACCAATAGTCATGTGACCGTAACCAGCCCTTGGTCTAGATGAATTGGCTGTGACGGAACTGAGCTAGGAGTCCCTCTCTCTCTCTCAAATGCCGCTCCAGCTCTTCTTTGCTATCTCATCGACGGAACTAACTTCCTTTACGAACGCTGTCACTGTTCCCCTTAAACCGACATTTAACGACACAACCTGGCACTGTGCTGTCGAGGGCACAGGGCTGTGCTCAATGGCCATTCGCCTACTTCTGTACAATGTCGATATTTCCACAGCTCTCCCTTTAACCCGTCCCTCCTCTTCTTCCCTCTCTCCTCAATAGCCCCTTGATTGAACCTTTTTAGAGGTGTCTCAATCCGAATCTAACGAAAAGATATGATGCAACCCTGGTTAGAAACTTGTCTTATAATCCTTATTATAGGTGCGTACTGGGCCCACGCGCTTCGAGCTAATCATGTGCTTAGTCCGACTCTAGTTATTGGGCCCCTTTCCGTGATAGCAGTCACGTACCTCTTGCGCAACGCCGTCTCGCAACTCCTCGAACGTCATGACGCGACGGCTGTTCGCAGTTTCTCCCAAGGAGCTAGACCAGGATGGGTGCCGCCGCCTCAAGTTGCAGTACCAATATTAGCACATTACCGTCAAGTATTTCGACACACAGCAAGTCTTTTCACTGTGGCGATACCTCTTGTGTAGACTGATCTTTCACCATTAGGTGGTCTCAATGGGAACTGCGACCGGTCCCGGCATCATTTTTGAGAGGGTGTATACCCTCATGGAGTTTCCCATATACCCCTCTGGATCGCTCAACCACCACGTGGACCAGGTACAGCACACTACAAGCGCGGCGCGCATGGTCTAGTGAGTGCACGTCAAACTCCAGACAAACGACTTTTGCAACTTCCGGATCCGTTCATCCCTCTTCACCCTCTATCCCCTATAACGCTTTGTTCTATACTCCACCGACCCGCCGCTGGACTCTATACCTCTTTCAAGGAAGCACTGACATGTCATTAGAGATGACCTGCGAGCCTGGCGCATGTGCTCACGACCACAAACAAAAGTTGCATCAGCTAGGGGCCAGACCCAGGCAATCGTGAAGGCAAGCTCGAAGCTTTGCTCTAGAAGCATAGTTATTGCAATGGCAGAGAAGGAAGATGTTGCTTCCCTTCTCGTCCTCTGCGTGTCGCACTTTTACACCCCCTTAAATCTTTTCCACGCACTCCCTCGCATCTTTTGTTCGAACAGCATCTATCCGTCTATATAGGACATTGTAGCTTAATCGGTTGATACGTCATTCCCTCGGCCTTGCACCACCTTCAACGCAGCCTAATATCATGCGCCTTAGCATTCCAGCACAACGCCAATCTACTTAACAGCCTCTTACGAGCTTTTGAATGGGTGTCCTATTCATAGGCCCTTCCATCGCTTCGCATAGCCCAACAGCGGTGCAAGCTCGGATGCCATTTGATATCTCATGTGATACGCACGTTCAGGTTATCGACAAGACGAAATCATTTCACAGACAATCAAAGGGTTCTCCGGGTGTTCTCCTGAGAGCCACGACGTTGGCGCTTGGCAGGTCGATCGATCAACTGACACAACCAACAATCGGGACCGCAAAGATCAGGTCTATTTTTTTGGCTCCGCCAATCTTAACGCCTGTAGCAACCACCTTCAGACCTTCTTCCTCTAACTTCTCCAACTGCTGACCCATTATGAAGGCTTTTTTTCGGGCCTAGAAACATCCGACTCTTTTCCTCTTACAATAACTACTCGTATAAAAGCATGAACTCTCTCGCTTTTGGGATAACCCAACAAGGAAGACACAAATTCTGAGCTGGCCACAATGAAAGGACTCGCGTGTGCTTTCGCGCTCTTCGCCGCACAACTCGTTACCGCTCACTGTATGGTTCTTCCCCATTGCCGATTTCAAGCGCTCTGGCGCTAAATAGGGACAAAGCTAATCTTAATGCCCAGACACATTCCCCGACCTCATCGTGAACAATACCGTTACCGCGGACTGGCAATACGTCCGGATCACCGAAAATCATTACTCTAATGGTCCTGTCGGTCATTTCCTCTCAAGTTTTGAGGGTATTTTTAAACGAGTTCACTTATAGGTGACGGATGTTACGAGCCAGGCGGTCCGCTGTTACGAACTTGACTCTAATTCTGCTAGCCAGGCTGGAATCGCGACTGTCGTTGCCGGTTCAACAGTAGGCTTCAAAGCTGACAATACCATGGGTCACCCTGGCGTAAGTCCCTCACTGTGTG
This sequence comes from Podaxis sp. C-F-92630, assembly GCA_018524945.1. Lineage (NCBI taxonomy): Eukaryota > Fungi > Basidiomycota > Agaricomycetes > Agaricales > Agaricaceae > Podaxis > Podaxis sp. C-F-92630. The sequence goes on from JAEUWS010000055.1 coordinate 95,837, forward strand.
ATACGCACAGCTTACCAAGTGGAGCGTATCCCTAGTATTTCTCGGCATACATGACCCCCGCTAGCCCGGCGGCCAACTCCAATCAAGCCGGTCTCGGAAAGACTTGGTGCGCACAATCGCAGGCATAGGCACAGGCTGGTGCCATTTAGCTCATGAATGGTCCCCCCCTAGGTTCAAGATCTGGGAATGGTCTCCCAAGTGGAGCGCAAGCACTGGTCTCGTCTTTGACTCCTTGAGTAAGAATAGCAACCTTCACTAACTAGTCTGATTATAATGCTCATTCGCTCGACAGATATCGACAGATTCACCTTCACTATTCCCAAGAACATTCCTAGCGGGTGAGATCTATACAGCAGATGTAGGTTAACTTGAGAAGCTAACAGCTGTCGGACATCGGTAACAGCCAATATCTCCTCCGTGGTGAACAGATTGCTCTTCACGTTGCATCAACTACCGGTGGCGCTCAGCTCTACATTGGTTGCGCCCAAATCAACGTCGTAAATGGCGGAAACGGAAAGCCTGGTCCTCTCGTTTCCTTCCCTGGTACGTTGTTTCCGTCTATCTTCTCTGCCGAACCTGAACACATTCTGTGCGTAACCAGGTGCTTATTCCGCGACTGACCCCGGTATCCTCATCAGTAAGTCTGAATCACCTCTGCGTTGCCAATAATACAGACCTGTCGTACAGACATCTATAACTTGCCCGCGGGATTCTCTGGCTATCGCGCTCGTGAGTACCCTGTCGCTTATCCTCGTTCTTCTTTTCCTTAATGTGACCCCACAGCCGGCCCGGCGGTCTGGTCCGGTTGAAGAGCCGGGAGATATCTTGACCCAGTCGAACTACCTCGCATACCGATGTCATGTATATCGACGAATCGTAGCCCTTCTCTTCCGTCCTTATGACAACGAGATTCGTCAAGAGCCACGCAAAACGTCACTCAAGCCTGTACCACAATTATAAAACCAAATGCCCCAAACGGCTGATTTTCGGCCATTGTGGAGAAGTTGACTGTCGTCCTAGATGATCATCGATTGCAATGTGAAGCCACGATCCCCATGTGACCACTACGGAAACTGCGATCCATTAACATGGCAACTAACCAAGCCAAGGTGGACTGTTAAGTCCATTCCACAAAAGTATTGATTGATGTAACATATGGTGCCCACCGGATGGAGGCGACTGGCGGCCCGTTTGTGCTACATCCCACTATCCCGTGTTCTTAGTGTATCTCTTGGCTCGCCCAGAGATCGATAAAAAAAGCGTAAACCTGACTAGGACCAGCTCTAGGGTGATGTTCGGTGCTTTAATGAAGGTAAGTCTCTCCGAATACCCGCCAACGATATCACTCGAAACGAGCATAAAATAAGTATCTCAACCCCTGTCACGGCCAAACTTTATGAACCTCACGATGCGAGGCTTTTTAGCCCCTTTGCTTCTGCTTGGTGCCCGACTCGTTGGTGCTTATTGTGCATGTGTCCGACAACTTCATGCCCTTAAAGTTACCTAAAGATGATATATTAGACAACTTCCCACAGATCATCTACAATGGTATTAAGTACCTCTGCAGAGTGGCAACACGTCCGTATAACACAAAGTCACTACAGCCAAGGATCCGTGCGTCTTACTCTGAAGTGGATCGATAAATCAGAACCGAGCGGGATGGCCCTAGTAGGTCGCTGATATATCAACAGGCAAGCTCTTCGTTGTTACGAGCTTGACTCCACTATCGCGGGGATCGACTGGTATTTTGTCCGTCACCGCTGGATCCTGCATCGGCTTCAAGTCGAGTGCTGTCCTGGCGTGAGTCTACTCTTAGTTCATTACTAGTAGCAACACATGTGATATAGTGCATGTTGACCACACCAGTGTAAGTCTGTTGGCATGACTCACTATCAGACAGACCAATAAACAGGCACGGGCGTATTATTTGCGAATCTGGATATTTGTGTACACAGGAGCAATGGTAGTAAAAGAAGGGAAAGAGAGGAATGAATCGTTCGTTCGCAGGTAACGCTTTATATACAAGGCCTCTGCCTTCGTATATGATGTCATCGGTAACACGTCGATCATTAGACGTCAATCAGTAGAACTGTGTAAGTCCGGGCTTACAATCAGCAATATTGCACTTCGAAGTTTAGGTACTACTCTAATGACCCCGTTTTTTGCTCCGTACTGCCCTGTTTGTCACATTGGAGCCACTAATCCTCCCGTCTTCATTGACAATTCTTCCTACACTTCCCTCACGTTCTTCGCACTCAGCCGACGCTGCTACTGTGTGAACACACTCTGAAACAGTAAACATCAACAACATTGTCCATGCACACTACCACAGCAATATTCAACGGGTGCACGGGGACAAGAGAATACTGTCGGCCACATTGACGGGTTTGTATTCCCAAACTGCATCACAGTTCTGGTGACGGTGTCCGTATATTAACACCTGTGACTAGGCCAGGATCGACTTTACGCAGCATCCCCAGTGAATTTTGGCCCGACGACCGACAACGACTAGATATCTGAGGCCTGGGATATACTTCTGATCGAGAGTCAATGTCATGGGTTTGCCGCAAACCCATTTACTGAAAGGGCAAAAAGGGCGAACATTACTTCAAACAGGTCCGCCCCACACCAGGATCTCTGGATTGTTTAGTTTCTGGTTGGCCACCGTCCGATTCACTCCGACTCCAACCTCCCATAGTCCCCATCGGTCTGCCCTCAGGCAACACAACCTCTGGTTGCTCGGATCGGAGGATCATTTTTATCCATAGAACCATTGTCTTCGGGCGTTTTGAGTGATCAAGGCCAAAGCCAGACCATTTCCCACGGGTCAGGGTCCTTAAGCAGGTCCAACAGAGCCCTCTAGGCTTTGTTGACGCCATCTCACCCTCTTCTTTCCCGCATGCTCAAATACCGGTACGGAACACCAGCCTTCTACCCCCAATTTCATTCTCAACTGTACCCTCGTAAACAAAACAGATTCTGGCTCGTCCATGGTATTGACTTATTGACATGTCAAAGACAACCGGCAGGCCTTCACGAGCCAGCAGGAGCTAACCACCAATTGGTCGACAAGGCTCTGCTGCAGAGCTTTTCTAGCCGCAATGTTGCGTGAGGTCCATCTGAGGCGTTATCCAGGTCAGCGCATACTCACCGAACTTCCTGTTGCATCACCCCTGGAGACGTCGATTCCTTTGATCGACTTTGGGACTGTAAAGGTGGTGGGGGTGCCTCAAAACCCAATCCAATGGGCAAATAAATTTTATTTTGCGAGTGCGAAGTGCATTTCGGCTTCTCTCGAGGGTGGGTACTGGTGTTGAATTGTGACAATAAATGCGAACGTGGACTATCTCGTTATCTAATTCTCTTCTACATCCTACAGAAGGACCGAATGAAGCCTCCAAAGACCACCAAACACGTCTGCCCCGTTAGACCTAGCATATTACAACGAAAGGAGATATAATGGAGATATTCACAGCGATCAGGCCAACAAACATTATTCACAGTGTCCCTGGCGATGGTACCCTTCCCGAGGGATGGCGGAGAGCAAACGGATTAGTCTGTCCTGCTGCCAATGGTCCGGCACTTACCAATGATATCAACGACCTTTTGGAACGGAGAGAAAAGATCCCCATAAACCTCGCCACCAGTGAGACGAAGTGTTGTGGGAGCGAGATGGGAGGGACCCTTTACACCAATGGTGAACTCCCACAACTACGATTCCCATGGCTATTGACGTAGTGATGGAGGGAGTAATGTAGGGGACTTTTGTGATCTCGCTGATTTCGTCTCGTAAGCAACACTCGTCATTCAAACATGCCTTGGCTGGTTCAACAGGTATTTTCATGTCTAGATAACCTTGTCCGACAGCACCAGATGAAAATGCAGCCTTGATATGGGGCTCTGGGCGACTCGCGATTATCCAGATAAGGGGTGTAGCTGGATGTTGGAGGACGAATTTTTCAACGAGCATTATCATATCGTACTGCGCGCGTTCACCCGAACATTCGTCTAAGCCGTCAAGGAGTATCAACACAGTTTCGTGAAGGCCTTCCAATTTCTTTTCTGCAAAAGGATGAATGATGAACCTTTTGAACTGTTCGGCCATAGACTTCCGAGCCACCTTGGGATCAGTGGCAAGGAGGTCAACGACATATCGGCGGTAAGATGGGTACTTCACGGCGAGCTGATATGCGATGGTGATGAATACGCGCTGTGCATCGTCGCGTTGGTTGGAACGTGAGAAGAAGAGCGTGGCGCCCAGTATGGAAGCTGGTGACTCGGATTCATTTTCTGCGAGTGTCTGCATGATGACTGATTTCCCAACACTTGCAGGTCTGTGGAGCCAAACGATCTTCTTTTCAAGGGAGAGATCATGCATCCACGTCTGAATGTCACCAATGATTGCAGGGCGTGTACCAGGATGGCAGCTTGGAGTAGGATAACATTCGGAGGAATCGAATTCGGCACCCGGAATTGTTTGTTTTGCGAGTAGGTTCATTACTGCTGACCTGTGAGCTTGGGATAACTCCTGACTCGGAACTGATTAGGCGCCTACAGTAAATCTCGTTCAAATGATGCATATTTATCATTGTTAAGTTCTGAACCGTAAAGTGGTGTGCATTGGGAAAGAATCCAACCGAAGAACCTGGATCAGGACTGAATATTGAACTAGCATAATCTAGGAGTCTGAAGTCCAACCTTGAGGGTCCAAAATATCACTCTCATCCACATTACTGAACATGGGACCTGAGAACCGGGGTAGAATAGAAATAGTGAACGAAGACTGTTTATAGACGTACTCAGGAAGCGAGAAATGTAGCTTCACCCCAATTCTGTTGGATGATGGGGACCAGGCAAAGACGATAAGAGAGGGAGTGGGGGCGGGAACTGCTCACTGGCCTTTTAAAAACGCTGACACGCCGATTCAAGATTCTGGGTGAGCGCCTATGTATGATATATTGGTAATTATATGTACACATCACCCGTCCGACACTACCAGGAGTGGACTTGAAACAGATCAGCCTGATCCTCAGTAACCCGGTTCACACCAGGCCGGGCCCGGTGGGATCCGACAGCACCAGTGGTACTGTTATTGGACGTAGTCACACTTTCCTCTCCCCCCACCTCAGCTGGCCTCACTTTCCTTTTTCTTGTTGCACGTTATTGAACCCTATTGCACATATCCTGTATCGCTGATGTGTTGTCAGTATGATTTCTTTTGCCTTGCCAGACTTCTCATCACGTCGCATTGCACCAACAGAGTATAGGCCCACTCCACTCAAAAACGCCCAAGTCCTATCCTTTCACCATAGGCTCTGCTTCCTCCTCACGCTCTCCATCCCGAAGCACAAGTTTGGCTATACAAGATTGGTGAAACATAGCACTACGCCCCCACAAGGATCTGCAAATGTGTACTCAACATTGCCCCGAAATGAATGTAGTATCAACATAGACCTGGGAAAAGAAAATGACAGGCATGCAATGGAAGTCTCATCACATACAGATTGTTTATGGTATCTTCCATTCACTAGGTGGAGTCGGTTTGTCGGTTGGCTTTTCAAGTCTATGACTCGCCAAGAACAACCGCCCAGGCTCCGGAAACTGCATAATCTGGTGTTGCGGCAGCTATTGGCAAGATGGGCGCTTTCGTAGGGACTTGCGGTATGTATATGAAATGTCTCAACTGGCATCAGTATTAATATTTTCTTCTCTGATCGATGGTAACAGTGGTATGTCCATATGTACCTTGTGAAATATTTTGACTACTTCATAGCCTTTGGTGGTCCGCAGTTGACGAGAGAGAACATTCAACCCTTCTGGATTGGAAGCGGTACATCATTACAAGTTCGTTCTCTGGTTCACCGATGCTAATCACTGGTTTAAGGTTGTCACTTCTCAGTACTATTGTAGCCCTTTCTTGGGCAAAGTCGTTGGCACACGATGCTCCGGTCGAGGGGGGACCATGCTGTGAGTACCCAATGATTAGGCTGTTCGGACCATAACTCACGAGAATCATAGTTTCGTGCATACCTTAAGGCCCATGGATATGATATGTCGATGATAGGTTTAGAGGACGACAGAGGTATTCGAGGTAGGGATAGATCACGCCTCTAGCAGTAAGAAGACGTAAGATGGAAGTCGTGGCTTCAGTATACAAGATTAGAGCTGGTCAAGCATTTATAACGAAAGAGTGAGGTTATTGGTAGCTGAGAATTTTGGGAAAGCGAAGCAAACGCTTGGATGTTTAAGTATCATACCTACTCATACAACGCTGTTCCAGAAGATGGCAAATGGTCTGCGTTGGAGCATAGTCGTTCACTCCGGCGATGAAAACTCGAACGTCACTTATTGGTTTGTGGATAGCTTATACGCTACAGAGCACGAAAGAATAATCCACTGGTCGTAATGAGAGCCACCTGGCTTCGTGTGCACTCAACACGACCAATGCCTCTTTCTCCAAACACGGTGTTACGCTCAATACAGCAGCACATCTCAGAGCTACCATCTTCTTTCCAGATGCCGGGTTGACCTTCCATTTAGCTGCGAAAGGTTCAGCTTCGGGGTGCAAGGGCGTCGTCCTGGGTAGCAACGGCTGTCCTCGGCCGAAAGCCACCCCGGGCAGAATACGTCCCAGAGAGTGGAGCCACTGACCTACGCCAGCGAGTGAGACGCGGATTTCCCATAAGCTTCCTTCCTGTGTTTGTTCTCAGGGAATGGATGGGTAGTAATTTTCGGGTAGGGCTTACGTTGACAGACCTGCATAGTGCCATGATTAGATCAAATATGAGATGGCCTGCAGCGTTATCTGGAACTTGAAATGGAAGCGGTCGAGGGTACGGTGGGTATGGGATCGGTTATCCTGGGTGCAAATATTTATGGTATGCCTCTGCTTCGGCATGGTTGAGCCCTATAGGTGTTTGGGCAAGAAAATCGAACTGAAACGGACATTTTTAGGTTACGCTATTTTTGTAGATGGTAGATTAGGACGTACCCCTCGACGATCTTTCCAAGGTTCTTAGTTTGGCTAGTTCTTGAGGTCCGAAGCCTTTGGCTGCGAGTCTGCCCGGGCGATAAGCTTAGAGAAAAACGTCTGTTCCACTAATTGGACTTTTGAGGGTCTCGCGACTTTCAGTGTCGTTGAGATCTAGTTGTGTTGTATGTTTTCCTCTTGATGTACCTGTGTCAAGTCCGGGCAATGTCGGAAGGTTAGGTGATACTATAAAGAAGTCATCTGCACTGTGGGCTAAGTATGCATAAATCCAAGTCAGACTAACACAAGAAAAAGGGAGGATAGTTATACCAGCAAACGTCTTTCCAGCGACAAGTCCTGCAGGAATACAGCTCAAGTCCGGGGAGCGGATTCCTTGTAGCGGGTGTTCTCCTTTGTCAAGGATGCGGTCTGGGGCGTCACCAATTTTAACAATGATCAGAGGGGTTTTCCAACGAGCATCGCAGCAGGTGGTTGTTTGTCCCAAGATCGAAGGAACGATGAAGCACGTCCCACGAGAAATTGCTTCTTGTTCAAAGTCTTCTGCGTTCCATCACGAAATGGCGGCAGCGACTTGCTCCCTCGTAACTTCCAGACTATCTTGCATGTCCAGGATATCTAGCACCCTTTCCTGTGACTATAAATATTGTTGGTGTTTTTCCGTGAGCGATACAAGGATATCTTACTGCGGAAAGTTTGTGTGGATCCTGACGAAGCTTTGGTTCTTGGTCGAGTAGACGCCTGCGATACTGTCCCAAACTTCCAAAGGCCCTTGATCGTCCAGTCTTTAGTATTCGTGACTGTCTGATTAATTGATTAGCCTTTCCGGCCGTTCATGATCCACGCAAGGACGAACGAACCGTGAGGGCAGCGTGTCGAGCATCAACGATGACATCTGGCCTAATACAAGTCCTGAGAAAATGCAGGCATGCAGCGGCCAGCCCCGCAAGTCCAATTATTTCCTGTTTTCTATATGAGAGCTCGGTTTAACTTTCATATGGAAGTCTGACGGACTTGCCCGAGTAATTGCCCCTACCTTGGACGAGGAGTTGACAGCCGTATTGGGGCTCACCATAAAGCTTAAAGTGCTTCAAAAAGTCAGTATGGGGGCCTTCTGCTTACCAGAAATCCCTCGCGATACTCAACGAATCAGTCATAGCTAATAGCACGCCAGTTCCTCGAAGTCGTACTAAGAATGCTTGGGTAAGCTTCGGCGCGGATTGGTTGGTCTGGTCACGTGCAAATGACGACTTCTGGCAGGTCCTGAATTTTGAGACACTGACCTTGTCCTTACGACCTTTCTGCTTCACAAAACGTTAGACGGGCAACTTTTACGGTGCAGATGGTTTCTTGAATCCTCCTCAGCCGTGCCCTCAGGTCTGCTGCCCGCTTTCCGATACGCCCGCCTCCTTTCCTATGCCAAAATACCGCTCGCAAGATCCTACAGCGATCTCTCAGATCTTTCGCGATCGTTCGTAATGCTGGCCCTCTCAGAGGTAACCATGCTTCCTAATGGCTATACAGTCGCCACAGAAGTACACGTGCATGCCCAAACCGCCACTATGTGCGTCTGGATCGACGCTGGCTCGCGTGCAGAGACTGACAAGACCAATGGTATTGCGCACTTCTTCAAACATATTGCTTTCAAGGGAACGGGCCGGAGAACACAACACGCTCTTGAGCTTGAAGTTGGGAACCTTGGTGCTCACCTCAATACGTGTACCTCTCGTGAACAGACTGTACTATGCCAAGAGCTTCCGCAAGGACGTCCCGACTGCTGTGGATATCATTTCTGATATTCTTCAGAACTCGAAGCTCAAGACTGGGGCTATCGAGCGGGAGCGTGACGTTATCTTTCGGGGGAAGCAGAAGGTTTACAAACAGCTTGAGGAAGTCGTTTTTGATCACCTTCATGCTGTTGCCTTCCAGGGTGTATCCAATTCGATGCTCCAGATGATTTTTCCCAGCTGATAGTTTTGTTACTCTTGTAGGTCAACCTCTTAGCCGCACCATCCTTGATCTCAAGGCCAACATTTTTTCGACAGAACGTGATGACCTGACCTGGTACATTAACACCAACTACACCGCGGACCATATGGTCCTCGTCGGTACTGGCAGTGTCGACCACGATGAACTCGTCAAGCTCGCCGAGAAGCATTTCTCCTCCTTCGTCTCTCCCAACCCCATTCCCCTCCCCCGTCTCGCTCATCCAAGATCTCGTTCGTTGGCTCTGAGGCCCGCATCCATGATGAGATTCCCTCTGCTAATGCCGCCATCATTGCTGAGGGTGTCGGCTGGAGCTCGTCTGACTGCTTCCCCATAATGGTCATGCAGAGCATCTTCGGCAACTGGGACCGCAGCCTCGGTCTTTCCTCCCTCACATCCTCCCACCTCTCGCAAATCATCTTACAAAACAACCTCTCAATCTTCTTTACGCCGTTCTCGACCTTGTGTTCGGATACCAGGTTTCTGGGGTATTTACCTCATTTCGGAGAATTTTGTCAACCTGGATGGTCTTATGCGTTATCTTGAAGGGGTGGACGAGGATGAACTTGGCGCGTCGGATGTTGGGGTTGAGAGGACGAAGACAGCTTAAGGCGGGTCTTTTGCTTGGGTTGGATGGGGCGACTGCTATTGCGGAGGACATTGGAAGTTGGCTTGCTATGATTGGAAGGCAGTTGACTGCTCAGCAGATTGAGAATGCGATTGATGCTATTACCCTTGCTGAGATTAAGTGTGTTGCTTCGAAATACCTCTGGGATAAGGATGTATGTGCATCGGGTCTTTGGTGGTATGGGGATGTGTGCTGATGGTGCTTTGTTACATTGTTCGCAGTTCGCTCTTGTCACAGTCGGAAGCATTGGAGGTCTCCTCAATTATAACTGTCTCCGTTCCGACATGTCGTCCGTCTCCATAATCCAGCACCGCCTTCGACCAATCCCGATCCTTTTCAGATGCAAAGATCGTAACGCTCCAAGCCAAAGGCGGCCTGAGCGGAAAACCTGGTAACCTACTCGGGTTGCCTTTGCCTTGGAGTAGCTCGTCCCTCACACTAGGCTATCCCACCATTGGTCTTGAGTCTCCCTTACTCCTCGTGCTATCAGTTAACTACAGTGTAACCTTCGTCCTACATCCCGAAGCCTCTCGAGCAGGCGGACCGTACCTCAGGTAATCGCTTACCTACGTCGAGTAGTCATATTTAGACTCTGGAGTCAGATCACAGCTAAGACTTTCGCTTATTCCTGGTACTTGCATTCTCTGTTTCCCTTGTGCCTGCTTTCGCGCCTTCCCCCAACCCTTAAAGCGTCACCAACAAAGTTTTGTTACCATCCAGCGCCAATTCGGCGTTGTTAGCCCGGCATCCGGCGCTCACGCGTAGTCTATGACCAAACTCGGCATCCAACATCCAATAATAATCTTCTGCACAAACTTTCTGTTGTGTTCACTTTGCCTGTGGCAATGCACCGCCCCAATGCGACATACCCACGTTTCAGTGATAATCTCTCCGTCGCCTGTGGGTTCAACGGCAAGGAACATTAGTACACCGAGCCAAGTTGCTCTGGACCTCGAGTCGTCCCAGCTTTTTTCTCACTCTCGCTCAGAGGACGACGAAGAGCTAAACTCCCAGGTCACTCCTTCGCTCGCAAGCCAAAATATAAGAAGGGAGGTGTGCCGGTTGCTATAATTTGGCGCCATAAACTTGACTTGAACCGGAACATGTATCTGCCAATGCGGACCCAAGTGCTGCCTCAAGGGACCCCAAGTAGTCAAGGACAAACAGCTTCTGGAGTCGACACCTTCATTGGCGAGCACATCTCAGGACGTTCGTCTGCTAGTCCACTTCGAATGGCCAAGTGTTGTGCTGATTTGACCTGGTGCTGATGTACTACAGCGCTTCTTGTCCTATTCATGCTCTGCTTTTATTTCTTTGCGCTATGGGACAAATGGTTCCAGCTGGAAGCTAGGGAGAGCAGGAGACTTCAAGGCACGCAAACAGTATGTCTTCAGCATTCGATGATGCTCACCAACTGTCTACAGCTTTGGAACGCCAGCGAGCCGCTCACACTTCCTATGGCACACACTTGAATGCACCGAACCCTGCTCCCTCCGTAAGGGAAACGCGCCCTTCCTTGAGCCATGAGGCCGTCCGTTCACGCGAAGACATAGGAAGACGTGCGTATCTTTTCCATTCCTTTCTGCGAATCCACCGCTGTAAGGTGCTTACACAGCCAAAATGCCAAGTCCACTTCGGGCCCTACCACAAGTCAGTGCTTAATTGGACACATAATTATGTATACTTCACGTAAATGGTTGTATTCCCCCGCCTAACGCCACATGTCGTCGTGTCCTATTTTCTCCAGAATCGTGCTTTGTACTTAATTTCGGTTGCAGTTCCTTTGTATATCCTGCCATGCGTTGGACGCACACTTTCTCGACCAATCTTTACCGTTGTCTTATCACGATTCATACTGTTATCTGATAACAAGAGAACGCCTGATTGATCACCCATAAAAGTATACCGACTGCACCACCATCAGCCACCATCAGCCAAACGGCATCTGCACCCATCTCTCAGCAAAGTAAAGTTTCGCAGCTTAATAAGGAGAATGTTAACGATGAAATGTTGCTTGTCTTCCGCGTCAACATTACTGGTCATCGCCTCGACCCCATGGCAACCTGGTTCCCAGTTACGCTGGTGCTGGTTATGCTGATCTGCTTGCTCGCGCCTCTCGATCCCCTCGTAGGAAGCTCTGACCGACCCCCATCGTGATTCCGGGAGGGCTGACTGCTAGGTACGATTTCCGAATCCTCAGTTTGTAGCTGTACCTCGTTTCTTCTACCACTATATCTCAGGCCCGGAGTGGAACTCTTGCTCACGCCTATTCTACCCGTGCCTGCTTCCCGTCCCGGTGAAGAAGATCCATGCCGTCGTTACATCTAACTGATCTCATCGCTCCCTCTTCCTAGTGGTTGTCCTTCACACTCTATACCTGAATCTCTAATTTTGTCCCGACGAAGCTTCAGGCTGCCTTGGAGAATGTAGATGAGAGTGGTAGTCTCGGACTCGCCGCCATTCGTTATGTTTTTGTATTCCCTTTGTACGCATCAGAACTTGCTTTCTCATTGACGAATACTGGAGGTGGTAGCCTACTACAACTATATACCGGGTATTTCTGATAATGTCAGTGATCTATTAGCGTTTTAGGTAAGAGTGTGTGACATTGCTTTTAGATAGAGTCGCATCGAAATCTCAATATGGCATTACCAAGCTATGTATGGTTTATTTCCTGCGCTTCGCCTTGTATACCTCGCTCTATTTGTATCGTGCTGGTGGTTTCGGTAAGTCGCACAACCAGTTGTCTCGCATTTTTGCTGAGTTCATGACGAAAGCGGTGGCCGTCAGTCTTGTTGCAAGAACAGATAGTCAATTTAATCGAGCCGAAACGCCATGGGAGCCTGGGAAGGAAAATATTTACAAATGATAGCCATACTGTCACAAATTTGTGCCTACATCCATTCATGAATCTCGTAAGCCCGAATATTGCGCACAATAATACCTTGCGGACCTGCTTTGCTAGGTGGCGCGCGAGAAGGATGATACAGAACAACCACTCTTGTTGCTAAGCGATGGCGCTGAGCGTTTTAAACACCGACACACTGTAAACGAGTCCCACGGTGCCTTGAGATTTGGGGGCCCCAAGGGTTGGCTGTGATCGCAGGTGTCTGACACTATCTTCTGGCGTTTATCTTTCCATGGCATGGACCCGTTATTACCTTTCTTAGTCAATCGATAATACAACAGCCACAAAATTCAGTCTCAGACCGTCTTCCTCACCCCCGAATGCTCACTGGCGTCGTTGTCCTGGATGCTGCCCATTTTGGTGTGATATTGATTATTATGACGCCCAAGGACGGGACCCAAGGGCATCGCTATTATCCGCCGAGCTGTGTTCCTAGAGGGTGCTTTCTCTTCCTTCTAATCCTCCACTGCTGTTAGCGAATGAATATTGAATGAATGTTATCTTCTTGTCAACTCTGCTGTAGTCTTTTCACCGCACCCTGTCGTCCATGCAGGTCCAACATTTCGTTCATAAATCAAACATAGCCACAAAATACCGTGCACAAGCGTCCGAGCATCAAGGATGATGCTGCATTAGACCCTGCAAAAAGACGAAATATAAACACATCGACCTGAATTCATGACCCAACTCCACCAACGCAACCACTAGTCCGATCGTCACTCCCAAATTGCCCATGCCACCTGCCCCGGTTCCCCTTGACGTAGAGCCCGCGGCTCAAGATAGAAGAACGGAAGAGTGGAGGAACGATATCGGATACACAACGATCTGCCTTATTCTCCTCATCCTCGTCCTCTTCCTCCAATGGGCATCCCTAGTCCTGCTTGCAGCAGTCGGGTCCCTGTACGAGCTCAGCAAAACCAACAAAAATGCATTCTACGGGTTTTACCTCATCTATATTCCGATGGTGCTGTTTGCGTACGAACTCGCGTGGATGCACTACCAGCGCTTTAGAGCTCTCCGCGCAAATGCACCTTCGGGCCAGTTCCGAGTTCTTCAGCTCCGCCACTGGCAGGAAATATTCTGTTCATAGGTACGTAGAACAATTGGTTGGTTTATAGGAATTCTCACCGACACTCCTACCAACGCCCCCAGCCGACCCAGTTGCTATCCACGAAGCCATATCTTTCTCATATGCAATATTGTCTGCATTATACTCTTACTTCACCACTAGTAATACATCTGATATATGATACATGCTAACTACGCCAGTGATCTTATTCTGAAAGCTTAGGTATTACTCTAACGACCCGATTTTTTGCTCCGCATGGTCTTGCCCGTCGTATCAGGGCGACTAAGCCCTTTCCCCTCTTCACTGGCCATTTTTTCTACACCTCCCTCACATCCTTCGCACTGGTCGACGCTGCTACTGTGTGATCCCGCTCTAAAACAGTAAACGTCGGCAACATCATTCGTGCACACCTCACAACGGTATTCAACAAAACCATCATGACTAAGGAAACACTGTCGCCACTTTGACAGGCTCGTATGCCCAAGCTGTATTACAGCTCTGCTGACAGTGTCCGCGGATTGGCACCTACGACGAGGTCAGGACCGACTTTGCACAGCATTTCCGTCTGGGTTTTGGACAACTAGAGAGCCGAGGTCCAGGACATATTTCTGCTCGAGGGTCAATGTCATGTATTTGTATGCCGTAAAACCCATTATACATATGGTAATCGGGGAGGGCCAAAGGAAAGCACATAGATCGCCAGGTGTGTGCTTCAGAAACAGGTCATGTTGGCACACACCGTTCCAACCAACCCAAAGAATAGCACCGAAAGGACCGAACAGGTCGGACATTGCTTGAAAGCGTGTCCACCCCACATCAAAATCTCTGGAATGTTTAGCTTCCAGCTGTCCGCCGACTAATGCACTCTTATTCCAATCTCCAGAAGCCTCCAGAAGCCCGCCTTCGGACAACTCAATTTCTGATGGCTCGGATCGGAGGATCGCATTTGCCCGTAGAACCATTGTCTTCGGGCGCTTTGAGTGGTCGAGGTTTAAGTCAGTTTTCACATGAATTCTCTCAACCCCGACCAGGGCTCAAACCTCTCAGAGCCAGGACCCAGGAGATGACATATGTCCCTCAGACAACTTGTAACAAAGCTCAAAAGGCGTAAGTCGTCGCGGGCATTCCAAAACCCTTCGTTGAGTCCCCAGATACCCAAATATCCTCGGTCCCGCGGGGATCGTTTCCGTCAGCTCGAGGATAACATACGTGTAGGTGGTCAACGACGACTTTAGCGAGCTCAATGGTAAATCGCAACATCCTTTAACAGGGGGCTGATGCCATTACGAACTGAACAAAAATATATTAAATATCCAGAATAACGTCTATTAATAGCCTCCGCTAGGGAAGCGGCGAACGGCCGCCCCCGCCCACATTGATTATTAGGGAATTTAACCAGCAAACATGTACATTGTTCACGATGCAACTAGAGATTAATAAGGAGAGGAGAGCTTGACTGTGATGCGGATTTTGAGGAGATAAAAGAGCGACGTGGTATCTATACTGGAAGTCCGTAAATAGGCCAAATTCAGATGGAGGCGACATAGGGAAAGAAGAAAAGAAGGAACCGGAAAATCAATACCAATAAGTCCACATGAAGAGGAAAACATTCCAGGAGGATACGAGAATATACAGGGTAATGGTGGGTAAACTTGACTGAAGTTCAAAGTTCGTGGTCCAACTTCAGCATCAGAACCAAGGCGCAGCAGTTTGGAAGGCAAAGCGAACAGACACGAGGGCTATTTATACGCTATTCACGGGCAACTCCATGGGGCAGTTCGCATCAGTAACCTGAGTCGACACGGTTCGAGTTCCAGGCAATCCAAGGATATCGAGGTTAAGTACAAGTCGGAATTTTACCGCTATTGGAACACTCCGATCAGTACCAGTTATGATCTTGATCAAGATGGAACCTACGGGGGCGGTCTCCAGTAGCATAGTTGAGTTTATTTCTGCATCCGTTGTACCAGTTTGTCCCTTCAACAGGAAATCAGTGGCAATGCTGAGGAATGTCAGAGGTGACCTACATGTTTGGTCGGAGGAGTTTGTAGCAAAGTACGTGAAATTCAGAGGCAGGAGAATTTGAGGGAATTCCTTCGGTGGTACTGTCGTCTTTTTCAAAAGATCACCCTCGCCTACTTGACGTCCTGTATCGAGATCAAAGACAGATGCTCGCATGTGTTTGAATGTGATCGGCACGAAGTTGTCATCCGTATTCAGCTGTAGTGAGGCGAAGGCCGGGAAGGAGAAGTTTGCAGGAGCTCTCGAGAAGCCATATGGTACTGCGTTTGCCCACTCCCCTGTTGCATTGACGAGTGGAGTTCTACTGTTGAAAGCGAAGCTTGGCACTCGTGGAATACAGAACACCAGAACAAGCGCAATGCTACAAGTTCCCAGGCAAATTGTCTCCGTTCAGCTGGCATAGTCACGAGATAGAAGGGGAGACGTACACAACGACCAGGCCGAACATGAACCACACGAAAACTTTCCTCGTGCAATAGGATCCGCACATTCCTGTTTCCCCCCGATTCCACTGTTTCCATTTCTCCTTCCTTGATTCTTTCTTCTTCTCTCGCCTCCCGGCCTTGGTCATATCGCGCAGCTCAGACTTTCCCCATTCTGGTCCAAGAGCTGGGACTGTGACCATCTCAACTGGCCCCGTATTTGCAGTGTCAAGCTCTTTTGACGGCGTTGTAGGCTCTATTGGATGATACCTATCCTCAACATAAGTCCCGAAACAGAGCGGGCGATTTCAATACATTTCTTACCCTCGTGAGTTCGTCGAGTTGGGCACAAAGGCCGCGCTATACCTCGGCCCCGCATTATTAAAATCAGCATAAACATCCCAAGCTTCCTCTTCCTCATCCCTTCCGCCCTTCAGCGGTTCCTCCCTTCCAGGGTAAAACGAATTCGAGTTGTATCCAGCAGTAACACCACGCCCGCCTAGGCGATCCATTGACGCCCGATTGGGCTCGGGGTTATAGAATGACGAAGCATCATCTCGACCTATCCGTCCCGTGGTGGTGTGGTGGGATGGAAAGTCCTGATTTAGGGCATCCATAGAGCCTTTTCTGCCCCCATAGAAGGAAGATACGGTGGATTTGCGGTCTGCATCCATGGGTAAGAGGTGGTCGCTGGTAGAGACGGACAGAAGGCACCGTGAGGACGTGATAGTGATGACTGTCAAGCCACATCACGTGCTTCTTCCCATTAGGGTTTTCACAAAAGTCGACTATCTAGGGAGAAGCTAGAGATTATGTTCATCACAAAGATATCACATTTCAAATCCATTAAATTGAAAAGATGGAAGCTAGAAAACCAAAGCACTGCGAGAAGCGGTCAGCAGCGATGAAGAGGATGCAAATATGGAAGTGAATAAGCAGGCGCACACCCTCAGCCGCGCCATGCTTAGCGCGGCCTGATACGAGGAAGCTCCAAAAGGTATACGAGGTAATGTGCGGTGCACAGGGCCACCCAATGCTGAAGCCGAGCAAGAGGCCTAGGCGCCAGGCTATGGGATTAATAAAAGAAAAGGGCTGTGCCAGCAGCTATATTTGTACTGCACATGATTATCGTCCAATGAGCAATCCAGCCTTGAAGCTTGATGCTGGATGAAGTCGACACGAAAATAGACTCTCCCCTCAGAGTCTGCGCTGCCGAGCCCAGAATGATCAATCATCCAGCATGACTCCGTCAATGATCCCCGCTCTGTTAGTCTTGCTTCGAGCTCGTGATCCTGTTCGCTGAAGATCCCCCAGCGAAAGCCAAGCCCACCTGCCGACTCGAGAATAATCCGTAGGATATCGCACCGAACTTGCATGACCTCGCATTCCTCAATTCCCCCCACAATGATTAGCTTCCGTGGCCCCAAGTCAACCCCCTGGCGCGAAAGTTCTTGGAATGGCGTAGCAATGAGCTCGCGAAACTGGACCTTCAGCGACTTCGTCACCAGGGATCGCGGCGAAGTTTATCCCCCACCAAAGCGGCATATGGGGGGAAATGAGTGGCAAATTGGAACGGAACGGGTCGTTCACTCCTTGTGATCGAGAGAAAAAGAACGTCACAGCTAAATGCTCCTCCGCCCTCTCCGCAAAGATCTGAGCCGACGTTGATTTGGGCCCTTTCAGCCACATCATAAATTGCCTATCCGCCAGAAGACCCCACACGATGAACTTACCGACGAAGTCATCTTGCTCTGTCTCTTGGATATCACCTAGAGCGAATTTACGAATTCTAAAATCGTATAAAGTATCTGGAAGCGGGGTAACCTGTAGAATCCTACGGCCTTTGCGTTTACTAACACCTTGCAAGATACGGTTGGGATAGATGGCCTCGCCACTTCCTTCGAGCGCGCTCTGGTCTATCAATTGGCTATTCTTCAAGTTGGGAATGAAATTGCTTGAGTTCGAGAGTATTGTCATAGAGAGAAGTCGAGCTTCGATAGGGAGTAGGTCTGGATGGTGAAGGTTGTGTCCTGGGGGCTTGATGAAGGCTGTTCCCAAGTTGCTATTGAGGCGCTTGATTCTGACAGCCGATTATTGACGTCTCAGAGGAACGGACAGGAGGCCGGCCAGTTAGACGCTGGAGCCTGGCAGCCTGGTACCAGTTACTGAGCTCGACGAGGACTTGGCAGGTAATTTGAACAATGATGAAGAGGCAGATTCCTTCGATGTAATCTCGTCAATATTGCCATCAGCAATGAGATCTGAGAGCTGACTCGTCCGCCACTTCGTCAAGAGACATGCATACCATTCTGTGGGCGCCTTGCTATGATGGCACCTCCTTGCTCGTCTCGCTTTTGATTATACTGATACCTTTCTGGTAGTCTACTTCGCGCAAGTGTAAAGGAAATGACTTTTGGGATAAAGTGGATTCTCACCTCGAATATATCAGAAAGGCTGCTGGCAAACATAATGTTGATGATATCCGCAAGCATGCCTCATTTTGATATGCTCGCGAAACGATATCTCATTGCTCACTTTTTTTTCTTTCCAGTTTATGGTCTTTTATTACATATCTATGTAAGACCTTCGGGTCGGTTTACAATATCGCTACCTAAACTCTACCTATCCTATTATCTCTAACTGCTCACATTTACCTTAGGATTTGTGCAGGTATACTCAAGGATGAGTGGAAGCACCATGATGCTGCTGGCGCTAGTTGTACGATACCTGAGGCGCCTGGCGTCTTCCAGCAAGTCATTGATAAAGATCTGTAAGACGGCATCAGATGACGCCAAGATACCATTTTTGCCCAATCTTTGCCACTCGTTTACTGTACCCGCGGAAATTAAGTATATTTTTTATGAGCCGACGTTGACTCTAATGCGCAACCTCGATCTTCTTTGTGACCGACATTGCGCAAACGGACAGGTGCTCACGCGGGCCCATTAAGTGATGGGCTCACATTGTGCTTATTTGATGCAAAACGGGTGCGTAGGTTTCCACAGGTCTCAAATATTCTAGCTACTCAGAGATTATGTTCACTGCAAAGGTATTGGATCGCTGTCAATAAAACCGTATGCTAATGGGTTCCTTCCCGTCCACCAGCCTCCGATGCACAATATTGCTCGTAAACGACGACCACTGTCCTTGTCAGAATCCCTTTTGGACGATCGGGAACAAAGAACACTCACGCCATTCCCAATGAATACTGCGGCCCGGCGAGCAATATCCATATCCACAGCCATACCAGTATCCATACCCTCAGCGTCTAGAATAAGGTCCTTGCTGGTTACGATAAGGTTCCATCCCTCTCCTCTCAGCGCACTTTTCAACTGCTGCAGCCACTCGCTATCGTCATTAGTGAGAATGTAAAGGGTATCCAAGGTCCTTTTTTCATCACCCTTTGCCGCTTTGATATAGTCATGCCGCGAATCACGAATTTTTTGCACGATGGCATCGAAGGTGGGTAGGCACCGTTCCATGTAAACGGCGATGTTTTCTTCCGTGTTCTTGCCCCACGAGCCACCTGGCGGTGGAACGAACTTGTCAGGCAAGAATGGTAATAGATTCCAGCTGTAAAACGTCGAGTTCCAAGTCGCAAGACCCAAACACGCCTCCTTAAAGTCTCCTCTCCGGATATGTATTGCCAACATACGATCATAAGGATTCCTCGGTCCCGGAGACCTCACATCACCACGTGGAACAAACAAGTATTCATTCCTCGCGACCGCAGCATTGACGATAGGAGATGTTTCCAACAACTGGGAGACAGGGGAATCCCTAAACTCCTCCCACATCGACAAGATTCGATCAGTTCCCCATAAGAACAGGTCGAAAACCTGCGGGAAATTGTCCTCGGATCGATCTGCCGGTTGTATCTCAATACACCGTTCTGGCGCCTCAAGGAGCATCTTTTCCCATGTTGAAAATATCTTCTTCCCATC
The DNA here is from genome assembly GCA_018524945.1 of Podaxis sp. C-F-92630. Lineage (NCBI taxonomy): Eukaryota > Fungi > Basidiomycota > Agaricomycetes > Agaricales > Agaricaceae > Podaxis > Podaxis sp. C-F-92630. Next base: position 115,804 of record JAEUWS010000055.1, read on the forward strand.
ATCCCACATGATGGCAGGTTTCACATCACGGGTGTTTATAATCCGTCGCTCGTTAGGTGGGCATACAATATCGAACCAATCCTCGGAGACAGAGCGCGGTGCATCATCACCATCCCCCCAAGGACCGCCAGCGGTTGGTCCAGAAATTAGCGCATTGAGCGGCGTGCGCGGCGGCCAGGTGCGAAATTTCCGTTGAGGCCATGGATAGTATTCCACTTTCCAGACGTAATCCTGAAACACATATGCCCGTCCGGATTTGTACGCCAAGTACGAATTCATGAGCCTGTGTGGGAATGCGTCAAAGTGAGTGCTAGAAGACACAGAACAAAGTTGAGTGGGCGACGTTGTAGGGTGACTCACAGCTCGTTCAAACAGTTGTTCCAACCCAACTGTTGAATCTGCACCCTGAATTTGACATAACGCCCCTTCTTGCCCTCGGGATACGGTAGGTCTAAATCATGCTGCGGCAGCGACTTTTCCCATTGCCTTAGTCGTTCATACGAAGGCGGGTAGTCAGCATTTTCGTCGACCTCGTTCCTCGGTATGGCCGGTTTTATTTTAAGAAGGAAGGGGCTGGCAGCCCTTTGGATGGTAGGGTGAAGGAAGACAAAGGCGAAGAAGACGACAACGATGACGAGGAAGATAAACCTCCTGCGACGAGTACCAGGACCACCGATGAACTGGCCGGAAGGTTTCCACGACATCGTGTAGTGTGAAAGGGAGTGCTAAAGGATGTGATCAGGAAGAAAAGATGAGCCCTTTTTACGCCTCAAGTCCGATCGTAAAATAGCTCCATCAAAATGAGTCGCCCAGTTGCCGTTCGCGCATTCGCGCCTGGCGGTCAGCAGGCGTTCATCTATAAATATATCTGAGGCAATGGTGGAATCAACTACGTCGATGTGGTGAGGACAAACATATAATTAGCACCGGTCCACTTCTGACCAAAGGGAACATCTCTAACGTCCAACAGGCGTGCAAAGGAACTTGAAAATGATCATTAGTTCTACAAAGAATGCAGAAAAAATTATAAGCAGTTATCCGTACGCATAGGCATTTGAGATAAGGATCAAACTGACATGAGACGTATGATCCGACCTTAACGTTTGGCCCCATGGGCTAGTTCGCCATTCTCGTGCCGCCAGTAAAGCAATGTGCCGCTATCACCTATACTCATCAGCGCTCTTTCTCCCAACACGACGACCAATATCGTCGGCCCGTTCACGGCACATTTACTGATGTTTACCTTGATCCCGATCATGTCCCGCCAAACCCGATTCGCCGCCTGAGTCAATGGTTGAAGTATATACAGTCGTGAGATGCAACACCGATTTCGAGCCCGGCTCGTATCCGTGGAACGTCGGTCGATAACTTGATGGAATATCGTTTCTTTCCGGTGCTGTCGTCTCTTTCTCATAGGATTCTAGTTCGAGGCCTCTTGCCCTTCGATAAAGGTTGTAAAAATGGGTCACAAAAATCACGGCGTTGCACACAAGCAACGAGATAGACGCCTGTAGGCCATTGGATCGGAATCAATAATCCGACGACAGAGGAGATATTTATAGAAGCAAGGGGGCGTACCTCCAGATGTCCTGACATTGTTTGCATCAACCTCGCCTTTTTAGAAGCCAAGTCCTTGTAGACGTTCCCATACCACACCACACAGTAGAACGTTGCTGCCATCATCGTCAAAATACTTGCTGAGAACGCAGCAAGCACTAGTCTCCGCAAATTAGGTGCGAGCTTTACTCTCCAGAGCCACATGAACGGACAGATGATTAGAGTCAAGTCCGCAGCGAAGTCCACTGTGTCGACAAAAATAGATTCAATACGCAAGATAATGACATTCTGGAATGGGCACGCACGGGACACTGCTGTCAGACCCCCAATAATGTACCCATTTCGGTTCTTCTTGCAATACTCAAGACCGAAACGAAGCGTCTTATGGGCTGGCCCTCGGCACGTTGTGGTGACAATAAGAATTGTTCCTGCGCCAACAAAGAAGAAAATCACCGCGAGACTGAATGAGATTATTCGTGGCCATTGCCCCGGTGCAAAAGAACGTGCCAAGGATAAGATGAGAACAATCCTCGATGTCCTGTACAACAATCAAAGGTCAAGTAAAACATATGAAGCACAAGACATGGACCCACCAAACCACGCAAAAATACAGAACAACCGTTCCCCAATACGAATTCGCCGCATTGATTGGCATAGGTGTGGGTGCACCGTGCTCAGGTGCTGAGATCAACCACATTGAATTTGACATAACATCAACGATGCAGGTACACACCATGGTTGTACCGCACCCACAAAAAAGCGAAGTACGTCGCGTCCAAAAGCATCGGCACAGCAACCATATAGTCATCCCACCAACCAAGGCGCTTGTATACACGATAACATATGCGGTATACACTCGACAAGATTCCCAGAACGTGGATAATCGTTACCACAACTGTGTCCGATACCAATGAGTCACCAGAATTTGGATGATTCTTAGAGAGAAGGCGACAGGGCTTACCCATCCAAGGAACCGCGCCATCAGCTGAGAACTCGAACATCTCTCAATCTCCTTCTGGTCCCACCGAAATACCTTCACCTGCAAGCCACTCCAGTGGCAACCACAAATGTTCCGGACTTTCACTCCCGCACCCTTCTCACCTAAAGTCCGTGTTTGAACGGGTCAGCCACCTAAAAACAACGTCTGTCCGAACTGTCGGTGCTGTAGGATATTCTCAGAGTCGAAAATGCTTTCTAAAGCACAAAGAACGAAATTCGGCAACCAAGTAAGAAGCAGATGAGAATCCAAGGACGAGATTCGAGTGCCACTCGAAAGTGCTGGCAGGAATAAAGCGGCATTCTAAAAACGAACAAAAAAGGGATAGGGATAAAGGTAATATCCGATTTCACAGCCCTGGTGACTTGCAGCCAGAGGGGACCATCAAACAAATCAACATCAGGGCATCTTCCCTTCGTACTCTTGACCGTAACACCAGTCACCCTAACTACAAATTTGTCTAAGCATCCTCTCTCCTGCGAGAAGCACTTCGGCAGGTTAAATGCGCAGCTCGCACATAATTTGTTGGACCCCTTGGATCCATCGGCCAAATCAACTCTTCTAAGATCCTTGCTCGATAGCCAATCATCAATTGCTCATGGACAGTTAGTTTAGGACTTAGGCCCTGGATAGACAGAAAGCCAGGTGTAACTTGGGCAGGCAACCACCTCTGCGACCTAGGGCCTGCTGAATATTGATATATAGGCAGTGGATGGCTGAATGACGCTAGCCCTGATGAATTCACTACCCAATGTAGGCCTCCGCCGGGCTCGGAACTTCAGCAAAAATGGAGGCACGCGCGGGCACTGGTTCCAGTGACACGGACCCCTCATCTTCCTGGATCTTCCTGCCTTTCATCCGGGGGTGGATAGTCAATCACGTTTGGTCAACTACTAATCCGCTTAATTCTGGTTCAATCTCCAGGTGTGGGTGCTTGCTGTATTTCACTGACGAACCGTGCCAGTCCGGTGGTCAACGTTTTGAAACTTGATCTCTGCTTACCCATCAAGGTATCCGCCCCCACGTTGTCGAAGTCAGACTAATAAAGCTGGCCAAGGATAGGTGTTATTAGCCTCGGTGGAGAGCGAGCCAACATTTATGATACGACTGTGCTTGTGGGAAAACCGATAACCGTCGAGTGGGGTTGGAGGAATGATAAAAGAATTTTCTTGTGCTACATGTTCACTATAATTAGCGGAAGAACCACGTTATTCGGTGCCAAGCAACTGCGACAGAAGCGGTCAGGCAAATCATAAGCGCTTCGCGAAGTTTCATTCTTGTGCAAATCATCACATACATACTGGTACATAGCAGAACCCGAGACAAGCACCATGGGGAAGGAACTGGAATAGTACAGACAAACACACTTCGGGACATTCACGACTTGAATCCGTTATTCGAAGCAACCACGGCAAAAGCGGGACCGCCTTTCCCGAACATCTTTCTCAAGTCGGCAACCAAAGCATCCGGGCGCTCAAAGGCAGCAAAATGCCCGCCACTCTCGTGTTGAGATTCGAACACGACGTTGGATGTCTTCAACCAGCTAAAGGTACATGGTCCATGAGCTTACCAAGGAAATATACAAGATTTCGACGCACGATCGCGGAGGGATCAAGAGCTCCTTTGGGAAGTAGGAATGCCCTGTCGGAATCTTGACATGGATGTGTTTCTTGAAAGCCTCCCCTCCGGATTTCGCATACTCGTAGTATATCCGGACAGAGGCTGCGGGCCCGGGTCTCGAGAACCAATAGATTGAAATCCAGGTAAGAACTGGATAAACCGAGGGTGAGTGGAATCCGAACGTGATTGAAAAGACCGACCTTCATCATCAGTCCAAGGATAATCATCGGTCCATATTACGAGCTTCTCATAAATCCAACCGAGGAGACCAGCAGGAGAATCGGCAAGGCTATATCCTAGGCCCTGGGGCAAGGTAGATTGTACTAAAAAGTATCCCCGACTCTTCGTATTGAACCATTCAGTACGTTCCAAACCCGCTTTTTCGACGGCCGTGAGAGGTACCACTAGACTCTTCAGATATAGCATCGGACGGTCCCATAATCGTGGAGGAGAGGTCCTTGGTAGACTTAGCAAATGATGGGTGAAACGGTTTTCTCGTTTCTTACAGAGGGAGGTTCGTGTGCCAAGCTTTAACGTGCTTGGGACCATATGCAGAAGCCATGCGCTGGGTGATCTAACGTAATGATATCAGCCGACAGGTCTGAGAGAGCAGGAATAGAACGAACGATGCTTCCCCAATCACCCCCTTGGGTCACTGCAAAATGCCCGTTAGTCTTACGCAGTATATCAGTCTAAGATGCAAACCCCACCATATTCGTTGTATCCAAGCTCAAGCATTAGCTTGTGGGCGACCTATACCTCCTGATGAACATCGTATAGGAACGCAATAATATGAGAACGTGCCTCGGCGTATTGAGGATTCGTAAATCCTGTCTTCTTCGGCGCCTCCGAGAAGCCAAACCCTGGCAAACTGATGGCCACAACGTGGAAACTAGGGTGTTCACCCGATTCTTCGACTAGCAATGGCAGAATCTTCCTTACTTCGAAGAAGCTCCCAGGCCCTGCAAGTCATGAGACAGGAGTTTGAACACCCCAAAAGAAGCAGCGTAATAGTGTGGGACTCACATCCATGGACGAAGAGCAACGGGATGGCTGAAGGCACTGAGCTCCTCTTGTGCACATAGTGTATGTTCAAGGTACCAAATCCCTCGACCTCGATATCACGGGTGAACTGCGGTAACTCTTCGTTGAGCTGGGCTTCATGTTTTCTCCAGTCATATCCATCCTTCCAATAGGCGATTAAGCGCTGTATGTCCTTCAATGGCACACCGTAATCACGTCCCGCATTCTCCAACTCATCAGGGAATCTCGTTAACTCGAGTCGTTTCTTGAGGAGAGCGATATCCTCATCGGGGACTGCGATTTTGAAGGGCGTTTCCGTCGACATTGAAGGATGTGAGAGGCAAGGAAGATCAACTAAGTGAGAACACTCCCATTGTCTTGCATATATATATGCCGGCTTCAGAAGCAATGAGTAAATACAAGCAGTGGTCCCACGGGGGAGCTATAGCGGCGTTTCCAGGATTCTGTGCAAGGGAGGAAGGATGTCAGTCCAATGCCCGGCTCCCTGGTGCACCGTAGCAGGAAGAGCCAAGTGAAGGTCCTCGTCCAGTCCCTAAGTACATGACTTGGGTTGTACTCGCCATCTGATGGCTCTTTGATCCATTGCTACTGGCGCTGATCCGCGATTTTTATCCGAACTCAGTTGTGCTATAGGATCGCCCACACCCTCAAACATCCCGCTCGATCCACGCCATCGGCATCAGTGCGATAGGCTACTAGATGATATGAGTATGCAGATCTCACTGGTGTCTTATGGACACGCCAAAAGCCAAGACGAATCCCAAACGAGGAAGCCATGACATGACAAATTTCACATACATACCGACAAACATAATTTATGGCTTGAAGCCATGACGAGAACTAACAACTCCAAACGCCGGCCCATCGTTCCCGAACATCTTCCTCAAATCGGCAACCAAAGCCTCAGGGCACTCATATGCAGGAAAATGCCCACCCCTGTCATGTTCAGATTCAAACACAACATTGGAGGTCTTCGACCAACTACAAATACACTGGGTGAGTTTGCCAGTATATCATGGGTTGACGCACGTACTAATGCGGTAGTACTATGACCTCTTTTGGGAAAAAGGAGTGACCTGTCGGAATGTTGACGGGAGCGGGCTTGGTGAAGGATATCGAGCCAGATTTCTTGAATTCGTAGTAAATCCTAACGGAAGCGGCAGGCCCTGAGTGGGAGAACCAATAAATTGAAATCCATGTTAGGACTGAGCGCGGAAACATCAGCAACCGAATAGACTCTAGCCAAAGTAACCGACCCTCATCGTCCGTCCAAGGGTATTCGTCTGACCAATTCACGAGTTTCTCATAGATCCAGCCAAGGAGACCAGCCGGAGAGTCAGCAAGACTGTAGCCAAGTGTCTGTGGTTGAGTGGACTGTTCTTCAAAATACCCTTGGCCTTCTTTTTGGAACCACTGGGTTCTCTCAAAGCCAGCCTTTTCTGCAGACGTGAGGGGTGTCAAAAGGTACCGTAAGAGCACCATTGGGCGGTACCACGGATGCGGAGCTGTTGCCCTTAACGTATGTTTAGCATATCGTCAGTATAGCTGGGACTTCAGCACATACAAGGGCATACTTGAATGCCAGGCCTTGTTGTGTTTTTGGCCATAGATAAGAGCAATGCGCTGGTTGATCTAATGCGACGAAATCAAGCAATTGATGCGACAGGACCAAAAAGGAACGCACGAAAGCCCCCCAGTCGTGTCCTTGAGTCACTATATCAAGGGGTTGTCAGTACGGTATATCCCGGAACTCATAAACAAGCCTCACCATATTCGTTATATCCAAGTGCAAGCATTAACTTGTGGGACACCTATTCCTCTTGAGCATAAATGTATTATTCAAGGATATGGAAGAAGCATACCTCGGCATACTGGGCAATAGCGAACCCTCTCTTCTTCGGTGCCTCCGAAAATCCAAACCCTGGCAGGCTAATAACCACTACATGGAAGCTGGGGTGATCGGGCGCGTCCTTGACCAAAAGTGGCAAAATCTTCCTGACTTCAAGAAAGCTCCCAGGCCCTATATACAACTAGTCAGCTATTTTAACACCAAGCAGAACGAAGTGACTCACATCCATGAATAAACAATAAGGGGATGGCCCCGGACACCGAACTCCTCTTGTGCACATAGTGTATGTTCAAGGTACCAAATCCCTCGACCTCGATGTCGCGCGTGAATTGGGGCAGCTCTTCGTTGAGCTGCGCTTCATGCTTTCTCCAGTCGTATTCATCCCTCCAATATGCAACCAGGCGTTGGATGTCCTTTAACGGGACACCGTAATCGCGTCCCGCCTCTTCCAACTCGTCAGGAAATCTCGACAGCTCGAGTTTCTTTTTCAAAAGAGTGATGTCCTCGTCGCGAACAGCGATTTTGAAAGGCGCCTCCGTCGACATGGCGATATTTACGAGGGAACCAAGAGCAGTTGTAGGGTGAGAAATTGAGCGAACATTTGTGCTTTCATAAATAGCGTTGGGCTCAGGTTCGTGGCTGTGATGTGTAAATGGTGCTGGCAGAGGATGGGCGCTGAAATAAAGGTGACGATACACCGTAATGTCATTCGGTTAAGAGGATCCGTCTAACCGCCCACTCTTCGTGGATGACGTAAAAAGGATTGTCAGCATCCAAGAAGTCCTGGACTGACTCGGGCCATATCAAGGATGGAGAGGTAGCATGGATTTCGAATATATGACAAGTGTATTGTGAATTGAATAGAATTCTCACGTGGTGGAAGCTTCAAGGCTCCATGTTGTCCTTGGTGAGACTTTTATGGTTAGATCTGTCTATAACCTATACCTACCGCAACCTAACCTCTGCCATAAACATATAGCATTCCCTGAGTGAAAAGTCCGTCTTTTTGTGTCGGAATACTCTCTTATAACAGCTTATAACCACACTCCATCCATACTCCATTGCCCGAACCAGGGATAAAGCGGTTGAAAACCAATCATGGGCTCACAAATGAAGGAGATAATGTTCAGCACTTGTGGCATCACACAGAGAAAATGAGTGGCCTCAGGAGTCTATTGAGGATATGCGTATCGTTGAGAAAAAGATCTGCAAGGGGTGGTGAAGGTAGTGATTAAGGCATTCATGAGTCACATGTAATCTGACGTAGAGTTGTTTATATCTGTTGTATTTTATACTGTATCAATGGACTTACAGTGGCATGGATTGTAGCAGAATCGGAATCAATTGTATTCAGATTCGTCTGCAATGTCTTGCCTGCTTGTTGGTCGCCCTTAGATCCTTTTCTGACATTGACAATGGGGGTCTGCTGCGAGGATCCAACCAGGGTAGGCATGCTTGATAGATCTTCGTCACGGTGCTTACACAGACTCGGAGTTTTGAACTTCAGGAGTGTGAAGACGTGGTTGTCGAACTAGAAGAAATGTATTTCAATTTTAATCGAGTATGGACAGTTTGAAAAAAAAAGATAGATTGTGTTCGAGACTAGGGAGAGAAGAAAGCAACGACCTCAACGTGCTCGTAGTCAACCTCCTGGCGTCAGATGATCCAAAGTCAGGGAAGTCTCAAGCCCTACGACGGATTCAATACAATTCTCATGCCTTCTAAATCCATAGTAGGGCCGTGCACAATCAGATTCTATAAATCTGGTTTTACTCTTTTCCGAGAACACTCGGAAATGATTGCCTTTCCTTCGACGCGTGAGAAGTACTCGAGGAAGATCAAAGAAGTGAGACGCCATCCCATTGTTTTATATATACAGACTTCAGAGGCAATCAGGGAGTCCCAACAGTGGTCTCACGAGCGTGGGCTAAAGTGATATTTTTTACTGGTTCTGCGTGAGGAGAGCAGGGTATCGATTGAATGTCGCCTTCCTGGGCACCCTAGCAGAAAAGGAGTAGAGGTACTCGTCAAGCCCCTAAGTGCATGACTTTAGTTGTACTTGCCATCTGATTGCTCTCTGGTCTATTCCTACTGGCGCCAACCCATGATTCTTTCACAAGCTCAGGTATGTCGTACACAGTCGCGGCATTGTACCCCGGCTCAAACGTCCAGTTGACGATTCACGTTTCTGGGACCAGGTGATTTAAGTATGTAAATCTCACTTGTGCTCAAGGCACACACCAAAGGCCGAAACGAATCCGACGGAGGGAAAATGTCGTTATAAATTCCGCATGCATACATACAGAGGTACTTATTTTACAGCTTGAATCCACGATGCGAACCAACGACCCCAAAGGCAGGCCCCTCCTTCCCGAACATCTTTCTCAAGTCGGCGACCAAAGCTTCCGGACGCTCATACGCAGCAAAATGCCCACCGCTTTCATGTTGAGATTCAAACACAAGATTGGGCGTTTTCAACCAGCTATAAACACACTGGATAAGTTTACCGAGAAATATTTGATTGATGTAACGTACGACCGCGGCAGGATTGCCAGCTCCTTTGGGAAGTAAGAGTAACCTGTCGGAATGCTGACAAGAGCAGGCTTGCGGAAGGCTAGATTGCCAGATTTCGCAAATTCGTAGTAAATCCTGACAGAGGCGGCAGGCCCTGGGCGGGAGAACCAATAAATCGAAATCCATGTTAGGACTGAGCGCGGAAACATGAGCAATTGAATAAAATATCGTCAGGGGGACCGACCTTCATCGTCCGTCCAGGGATATTCATCTGTCCAGTTCACGAGTTTCTCATAAATCCAGCCAAGGAGACCAGCCGGAGAGTCAGCAAGACTATAGCCTAGCGTCTGGGGTTGAGTAGACTGTTCCATGAAATATCCTCGACCTTCTTTTTGGAACCACTGGGTTCGCTCCAATCCAGCCTTTTCTGCGGGCGTAAGGCGTGTCAAGAGATATTGTAGGAACAACATCGGACGGTGCCATGGGTGAGGAGGCGCTGCCCTTAACAGATGATTAGAACATCACCAACACAACTGGGACTTCAGCACATACAAGGGCATATTTGAATGCCAGGCCTTGTTGTGTTTTTGGCCATAGGCAGCAGCGATTTGCTGGGTGATCTAGTGTGGCGAAGTCAAGCGATTGATGTGGGAGCACAGAAGTAAAACGCACCACAGCTCCCCAGTCCCCACCTTGGGTCACTATCCAAGGGGCTGTCAGTATTGCGATACTCCAAGATTTGTAGACAAGCCTCACCATATTCGTTGTATCCAAGTGCAAGCATCAGCTTGTGGGACACCTATTCCCCTTGAGCATAAATGCATGATCCGAGGACGTGGGAGAACATACCTCCGCATACTGGGCAATAGCGAACCCTCTCTTCTTCGGTGTCTCGGAAAATCCATACCCTGGAAGGCTAATAGCCACGACATGGAAACTAGGATGCCCAGGAGTATCTTCAACTAACAGCGGCAAAATCTTCCTGACTTCGAGAAAGCTCCCAGGCCCTGTATACAGTCAGTTAGGTATCTTAAACCCCAAGCAGAACGAAGTGACTCACACCCATGAACAAACAGTAAAGGGATGGCCTCGGACACCGAACTCCTCTTGTGTACATAGTGTACATTCAGGGACCCAAATCCTTCGACCTCGATATCACGCGTGAACTGGGGCAGCTCTTCATTGAGCTGTGCCTCGTGTTTCCTCCAGTCATATCCTTCTTTCCAATATGCAACCAGACGTTGGATGTCCTTCAGTGGGGCACCGTAGTCGCGTCCCACGTTCTCCAATTCGTCAGGAAACCTCGTCAAGTCGAGTTTCTTCTTGAGGAAGGCAATATCTTCGTCGCGGACTGCGATCTTGAAGGGTGCTTCTGTCGACATGGTTGTGTGAGGAACAAGGAAGGTCGGTTGCAGGGTGAGAACTTGAATAACTTCATTTGATTATTCATAATAAGGTCCTCACAGGGGCTAGGTAATCAAATATTAATCACCGGCCATCTCAGTCTGCGCCTTAACATCATTTATCCAGTTTGAAGTCTAAAGAAAGAGCATGTTTGCTGTGCCGTCCGCTTTGTTGTATGGTAGTATAAACGCGTAACAGCGGATGTGGGGGAGAATCCTAAGTGTACGAGTTGGGCTATATGTGTTACAGTTGGTAGTGTTGAGTACCGAAACGACGAGACCGTAAACCTACACCAAACCCGTGAATACGTGCTATTCAAAGAGGACAAGAGGAAGGGAGGACATACAGCAATGATACCAGCCATGATAACCGGCACGACGCGCTTCATCGTCAAGTCGGGTCGCAGCACCGACATGGCAGAGACACCGACACCAGACCTTGCAGCTCCATAACTGAACCCAGCACAACCGCAACGTTATGACAAAGAGGCCAACAAGGACGCACATACTGGGAAACCCAGTCAGCTCTAAGTCTAGAGGTATGAGTAATAAGAGAAGCACAAGCCTAGCGCCAATACCTAACAACCAGAATCAGAACGAACCCAGCAAAAAACGACGAAATGGCGCAACAGTCAGCATTTCATTCCATGCCAAACGGAGGTTTCCAGCACAGACTCACATAAACGAAACAACTCATAAGTGAAAACGATCACGCTAGTACATCCCTAAACACATCCCCAAACACCATCAGCACCCACACGGACAACCAAGCACCAGGTGATTTAAGCATGCAAATCTCACTTGTGTCTTATACACATGCCATAAGGCCGAAATGAATCCGACGGAGGAGAAATGTCATTACAAATTCCGCATACATACATACAGAGGTATTTTACAGCTTGAATCCACGATGTGAATCAACGACCCCAAAGGCAGGTCCCTCCTTCCCGAACATCTTTCTCAAGTCGGCGACCAAAGCTTCCGGACGCTCATACGCAGCAAAATGCCCACCGCTCTCGTGCTGGGATTCAAACACAAGATTGGGAGTTTTCAACCAGCTATAAACACACTAGATAAGTTTATCGAAAAATATTTGATTGATGTAACGTACGACCGCGGCAGGATTGCGAGCTCCTTTGGGAAGTAAGAGTAACCTATCGGGATGCTGACAGAAGCGGGGTAGCGGGTGGGTCGCATGCCAGATTTCGCAAATTCGTAGTAAATCCTGACAGAGGCGGCAGGCCCTGGGCGAGAAAACCAATAAATTGAAATCCATGTCAAGACTGAAGGCAGATACTTATATTAGCAGTCGAATACACCGTCATCAAAGTGGCCGACCTTCATCGTTCGTCCAAGGATATTCATCTGTCCAGTTCACGAGTTTCTCATAAATCCAGCCAAGGAGACCGACCGGAGAGTCAGCAAGACTATAGCCTAGCGTCTGGGGTTGAGTAGACTGTTCCTCAGAATATCCTCGCCCTTCTTTTCGGAACCACTGAGTCCGCCCCCATCCAGCCTTTTCTGCGGGCGTAAGGCGTGTCAAGAGATATTGTAGGAACAACATTGGGCGGTGCCATGGGTGAGGGGGCTCTCCCCTTAACAAATAATTAGAACATCACCAACACAAGTGAAACTTCAGCACGTACAAGGGCATATTTGAATGCCAGGCCTTGTTGTGTTTTTGGCCATAGGTAGCAGCGATTTGCTGCGTGATCTAATGCGGCAAGGTCAAGCAATTAATGTGGAAGTACAAAAGTAAAACACACGATAGCTCCCCAGTCCCCCCCTTGAGTTACTAATCAAGTGCCTGTCAGGATTGTGACATTGCGAGACTTAAAGACGAGCCTCACCGTATTCGTTGTATCCAAGTGCAAGCATCAACTTGTGGGACACCTATTCCTCTTGAACATAAATGTGTGATCAAGGACATGGGAGAACATACCTCCGCATACTGGGCAATAGCGAACCCTCTCTTCTTCGGTGCCTCCGAAAATCCATACCCTGGCAGGCTGATAGCCACGACATGGAAACTAGGATGCCCAGGAGTATCTTCAACTAACAGCGGCAAAATCTTCCTGACTTCGAGAAAGCTCCCAGGCCCTGTATACAGTCAGTTAGGTATCTTAAACCCCAAGCAGAACGAAGTGACTCACACCCATGAACAAACAGTAAAGGGATGGCCTCGGACACCGAACTCCTCTTGTGTACATAGTGTACATTCAGGGACCCAAATCCTTCGACCTCGATATCACGCGTGAACTGGGGCAGCTCTTCATTGAGCTGTGCCTCGTGTTTCCTCCAGTCATATCCTTCTTTCCAATATGCAACCAGACGTTGGATGTCCTTCAGTGGGGCACCGTAGTCGCGTCCCACGTTCTCCAATTCGTCAGGAAACCTCGTCAAGTCGAGTTTCTTCTTGAGGAAGGCAATATCTTCGTCGCGGACTGCGATCTTGAAGGGTGCTTCTGTCGACATGGTTGTGTGAGGAACAAGGAAGGTCGGTTGCAGGGTGAGAACTTGAATAACTTCATTTGATTATTCATAATAAGGTCCTCACAGGGGGGCTAGGTAATCGCCGACGATATCACAGTCTACGCCATAACGTCATTTATCCAGTTTGAAATTTGAAATCTAAACAAAGAGTGTTGTGCCGCCCGCTTCGTTGTATGGCAGTAGGGAACGTGTAACAGCAGATGTGGGAGAGAATCCTGAGCGCACAAATTGGGCTATATTTGTTTACCCTCCTTGATCCGTTCCAACAACAGTTTACACTCCACGAAGGAGCTGATGAATATGTATGCATTTGACGCACTATCGTCCAAAGCACGACTTCAGGATCATGGGGCATGATTGTCGGGCTGGAAAAAGTAAAATTTTCCAAACCGCCAATGGTTTGAGTAAAAACATCGGTTGAGGGGCTTATTCATGGACTAAACGGGTTGACTCCTAATCTCGCTCTCGGGGACCGCCACATCTGCATATGGTGGGCTTTTGACTCCAACTCCCAACTTCTCAGCCACCCTTACCTACTTTCATGACTCGCTATGATTCCACAGACATTGCTTTGTCGTTCCTATGACTCGTCTTCACTTCTCTTGGCAACCCCTTGTTGTACTTTGTAATATAATTGCTGACTCATTTGCCATGGTTGTTCGTATACAAAACACTTCGCCCACGGGTTATTGCCAGTACCTATATACCCACAGAACTTCAAAAGAGCGAAAAACTACAATCAGCACAAGAACGGGAAGGCGGAAAGCAAGAAAAAATATACATACCCCATTACTCCACAGTGGTCAACACTTAATATTCAACCCTTGGTGGTAAAAATCCGCAACGGGCAACACTAGCAAAAATAAAAGATGGAAACCACAGCCGATTTGGACCGCATCTGGACAAAGCGAAAGGCGAACAACTCAAGATTCCGAGTCCTGTCCCACCACCACTCATCCACAATCTCTTAAACACACTTCCTGAGTGACTCACAAGCACGAAATACTGCCACCACTGGCGCTGATGCACCATATCTGGCCTCCCCGAGAATTTGAATATAAACCTCTTCCGAATTCAACTTGCTTGGACCGCCGCCACGCGAGTAGCACCGACAATAAAACACAAGTAATAACGGCCAGTTGTTGCGTGTTTAAATCTATAAGCGCGCACCATTAGACACCTGACATTGACGACTGACAATCAAACCGCATTATCAATTCCTCACCACTCCACTGCGGAAGACAGCCTGACTTGCGATCACCGATCGTGGTTGCTAAGTTCTGTATTCTGGAACAATTCGAGAAGCTGCACGAGTGGAGCCTCAGAAGACCGATGCACAGCAAGTTACCCCTATAGCTGTATAGTAATCACTGGAAAGGGAAGCGTCTCATGTCATACCGCAGCCCGCCACAAAAACCATCCAGAAAGTCTTACGGGGAGCCAGTTCCAGTCCAATCGCCTCGCGGAATCATCCAGCAAAAATACTAGAGGAGATGCAGGCGAGACCAAGACCTGACAAACGGACCAACACACAGTGAACGCCCGCTTTCGCAGGCGAGGAAAAGAGTCCTGCATTCAGTAATAAAAACAGAGGAGAAAGAACACGACAACACAAGCAAGGTATCATAAAACTCCCCCCACTCCAATACTCCTCCGCAGTTTCACGTACAGTAACACCATATTCCAAGCGCCAAAACCTCCGCAACGCCGGGAGGCCGGGGCGTCCAGTACACACTCGACAGCCATTTATGATGAGCACTATCCAAAACCAAAATCAGCCTCCCACCCAATAAGAAAAAACAAGCCAAGAAACACTTACAGTCATCGTGCCAGTAGTAGTATTCATAATCAACGCAACAATCAACCCATACAGACCCAAAACCTCAGCAAAAATGAGGATAAGGATCATACCCACAAAGAGCCTAGGCTGCTGCGCAGTACCCCTCACACCTGCATCACCAACAATGCCAATCGCAAAGCCAGCTGCGAGACCTGCAAGTCCGACCGAAAGACCAGCTCCGAGTTGGGTGAACCCCTTGGCGAGTGACATTGACGTGTCCACTATTCCAAGGCAGCGCGGGCAATTAGTGCAATGCGAGGGGTGAACATGAGGAAGAGTTTTACGTACAGTCACCAGCGATGAGTACCGAAACGACAAGACCGTAAATCTACACCAAACTCGTGAATACATGCTGGTTCAGGGAGGATAAGAGAGAGGGGAGGACGTACAGCAATGATACCAGCCATGATTACTGGTACAACACACTTCATCATCAAGTCGGGTCGCAGTACCGACATGGCAGAGATACCGACACCAGACTTTGCAGTTCCGTAACTAAACACAGCCCAACCGCGACGTTACGACAAAGAGGCCAACAAGAACGCACATATGAGAAACCCAGTCAGCTCTAAGCTTAGAGGTACGCGTGGCAAGGAAAAGTACACACCTAGCACCAATACCTAACAACCAGAATCAGAACCAACCCAGCAAAAAGTGGCACAACAGTCAGTACTTTATTCTAGCCAGACGGAGACTTCCACCACAAAGCCACAGAAACGAAACAACTCACAAGTGAAAACAATCGCGCTAGTACATCCCTAAACACACCCCCAAACTCCATCAGCACCCGCACGAACAACCAAACACGCAGCCAAAAAGCACACACCATAGCGCTAAAGAAAGGCGCATAAACAGGGCACAAGTCAGACATGATGTATGCGTTCAAAAACAAGGAAGTAGAGAAGAGGCAAGTACGAAAAGTACGAGTTGGTCGAGAGTAGTGGAAGAGCTAACTAAGGGAGCGGTCGTTGGGACAGTCAACGTAGCGCAACCCGGCCAAGCACTCGGCTCATCCCTAGCGGAGTTTCAAATCTTCCCGATCGTAAGTGGCGTGGTCTCCGACCGGCGCTGACTCGGCCCCTTCACTCGCTTAACACTCGGCGCAGGCCGTCCGCAGTCTTTGCTACGCATAACTGTTTGCCTCTGCTCGTTGACTGTGGATTGATTGTGGATTATGAGTCTTCCGCAGCGGTTGAGAATGAGTCAAGGCAGGGCAGCAAACCTGCATGTCTGCCTCGAATGGAATAAATCAACTACCTTATTTACAGCTGTGTCAAGTCCGTAGTGGTGAATAGAATATGATATCTACAATAGCAAAAAGAAAAGGAGTGGAAGTTAATGGATGGCGTTACCGTTTTTTTTTGTGAAATAATGCCGACCAGTGGAAATGGTTCCACAAAACTGACAAAAGCGGACCAGAAAGTAAGACCGGAAACTGGGAATAAGAAAGACCGTGGAAGGACAGAGGTTAGGATGAAATTGAAAGAAGGATGACGTGGTCCGCTCAGAAATAACAAAACAATGGACAAAAAAGAACAGAAAACGAAAGACGCGAGGAATCAGGACTGACCCGGTCATTCCCTCCTGGGACCTCCACCACCCGTGGCTGGGGGTTGGTTCGTACCAGGCGCAGCTCCATTCCTCATAGCAGCACTCTGGACTGCTGTATACGCAGGCGGCAGTTCAATGGTCTCCGCCTCGTCTTCCTTATCCCCAATCACCGGGGGCGGCCCGGCATCTTCATGTTGCACAATATTTACAGGCCGCATCCTCGGTGGCGCGCCTTTCCTACTCGTACTCGTCGTCGTGCTCCCGGCGGCCCACCCATACCCATATCCACTTCCGCCAAGTAAATCCGGTGTGTCACTGCGCGTGAACGAGGTACCGCTAAGTGGACGACCGGAACTCGAAGCACCGCCGTGCCCGGATTCTGTTGCTGCTGTTGTTGCACCGTCGGAAGTGTGTGCTGGGTCGGTAGCCATGAATGGCTCAGGGGTATAATAGTCAAGCTGGTGTGGGGGCTGACCACTTGGATCGCGCCGTGGGTCATCATCCTCGTCGTCATCTTCGTTGAGCAAATCCACGGGTCGTTCTTTAACGCGCCTCTTCTGCTTCGACCGTCGTCTCGCGAAGAACAACACCAGAATAAGAGCGGAGAGGAACACCACTCCTCCAACGACACCCCCTACAATAGCACCCGTACTTGAGCCTCCGCTGTAACTCAAATTCAGCAGAGCGAACGAAGAGAACAGCCACGGAGAAACACTTACCCTCCGCCCCCGCCACTGCTCCCACTACCACCCGTCGGGTAACTTCCAGCCGGGGTTCCAGCCGTCGAACTCGGGGAGTTCTGATCCAAACACGTCGAATTATTATTGATCCCACTGCTCACCGCAAACAACACACTCCCAGCCGTCCCGTTCCCCCGATCATCACCCCCGACTATCATCAACGTCGTACCGCCCCTCACGTTCGGTACCCATGTGAATCCACGACCCTGTTCTGGCACCTGGGTGATCTCCCCGCGCGGAATCGCAAAACTCTGACCGCCAGGGATAACTCCCTGAAAGTTCGGCGACCTAATGCCCAACAATGAAGGATCAATAATCCAACCGCACACAAAAAAAATAAGACACAACAAAAGAGTATAATTAGTACAACGCCAGAAATGCCACCAAGGCCTGAAGAAGAAATCCGACGTACCCTTGCACTTGGGCAGGATCCCACCATATTCGCATAGGCTGACACTGCACAACCTGGTTCGGAGGCTCAATCGAGAACACGAAATCCGGTGAAACGTTCTTCGTAGGATCAAAACACGACGAATCCGACGAGTCGCCGACTTGTAACGCCACACTCGTTCCTCCGGTGCCAAAACCTTTTGCATCACTAACCTGAAAAGGAGGACCAAGTCAGTTACTTCCATATTCAGTTCAGACTAGTCAGATGCAAGATCCAGAACGATAGGAGAGAAGCGCGATCAAAATATGATGCAGAATGCACGGGGTGTAACGGGGAGCATAGCTCCAAGTATCATCAAACACGAAGCTATAAAACAAACAAGGTCTAAGAACACGGGGAGGAGGGGGGGCCGGGCAGCCAATCGGCAATACCGCAACGTCTTTAGCCTCAAACATCCAATTCCAGTGTATCACATGCCCGTGCAACAAAGAAGCAAGACGCCGCGAAGCAAAACGGATAGAAGACTCCTAAAAAGTCAAATCAGCGTAACCACGGGCACAAGGACGACCTCCTGAATGAGCCAGTAGAACTAGGACAAGCCCAAGGAGTTCAAAAAAAGTCCAGTCACACGAGTCG
The DNA here is from genome assembly GCA_018524945.1 of Podaxis sp. C-F-92630. Taxonomy (NCBI): domain Eukaryota; kingdom Fungi; phylum Basidiomycota; class Agaricomycetes; order Agaricales; family Agaricaceae; genus Podaxis; species Podaxis sp. C-F-92630. The sequence continues at coordinate 134,439 of JAEUWS010000055.1, forward strand.
CACGCAGTAACACGTACAACCACGTCAACGGGCACTGATACCCGCTGTGGCCAAGCCCAAGATGCAACCACGCAACGGGCCACCCAGTAGCATAGAGCATAGTAGGAGTCGTTGTCGCCCGTCGTGCACAATGACCAGATCATTCCAACACCGTCAATACAAACATCAAAATCCGAGAGATGATCACCTAAACCGGCGATTGCAGTGGAGTGGGAGAGCTCCACCGCACCAAAGCACGAGCAAGCACCTGCACAGCAACACAGCACAGGTCGGAAGATCGCCAGCAAATTATTGCACTGGGCCCCCCTAACCGATCGTTTGCCGCCACCTCAATCAAAGAAAACAAAACCAAAAAAAAAAATCCACCGCCAGTAGTGAAGCGAAAAACCAGAGCTGCACTCACCACAGCAACAAACTGAGAATTCGCCGGATACTTCAACTGAAAACTACCACTCCTCTCGTTTCCCGTCGCAAAGACCTGTTCAGTAATCCTCCTCGCCTCTACATTATTTGGCAATGGACTCGCTCCAAACGGGATAACGAGCACACGAAACGGCGGTGTGCCATCGTTGCCTGTTAAATTTATTGTGAAATTTCCACATTGCCGTGGTATGCTGGCAAAGTTCCAAGAGTAGGCGTTGGCGCCGGGTATTATGTGTGCGAGAGTTGCTGCTACAAGCAACCAGACAGTATGGGGCAGTGAAGTTGCTAGGGAAAGGGGAAGGATCGAACGAGGGGAAGAAGGGTTTGGAGGGCGCAGAGGACGCAAAGGTGCTGCGGTGGGAAAGGCCATGGGGGTGGAGTTGGAGGCCGTGAAGCGGATAGTTGATGGAAGAGGAAAGAGGAAAGGACTAATTATCACCCACCCAAAGAGACGTCACACCCTTGCGTAACAACACTCCCATCATTCTCGTTTCACCCCTACCCCCGACATCTTCCCACAAGCGCCACTAGAAGCTTCATCACACAACTAATTGCCGACGCCACTCTCGCAGTCGCCAACTCTACCGTCAGCTTCTTTGCAACAAAAGGTCAATAATAACACATTTAATAAAAAGACACTCTATTGGTATTCGTGTAGATTAGTCCAATATCAGCAAAGAAAATTGGCAAGAGCCATTAACGAGCACTATCATCACACATCACCATCACCCAATTCCTCTTCTTCAGCAATCAGCTTCTCGACCTCAAGCGCTGCCATGCAACCGCTTCCTGCACTGGTGATCGCCTGCCTGTATCTCTTATCTTGGACGTCGCCAGCCGCAAATACACCCTTGACCGAGGTCTGCGTTGTGCCCGGCACGGTGATGATGTAGCCATCAGGATCCGTTTGAAGCTGCGAGCGCACAAGGCCTGTAGCCGGCTCATGGCCTGAAAGGAGTAAGGAAAAAAAGAAGTTCACATCAATCCCGGACACGCAAAATGCAGGGGCGGCGGAATGGACATACCAATGGCATAGAAAAGACCATTGACAGCAAGATCGCGCTCCTCGCCAGTCAAAACATTCTTGATCCGGAGGTTGTTCAACAAATCACCATCACCCTGGCACTCAACAGCGACAGTATTCCAGAGAACAGTCTATATATGCATCATCAACATTAGAATCCCCAAACGATCAAAAACGAAATATCAAACTCACAATTTTAGGATTGTTCAACAACCTCTTCGCCATGATCTTCGAAGCACGAAGCTCTCCACGACGCACAAGAACATACACATGCGACCCATACTTAGTCAAATCTAAAAACAAACCATCAGTATAATCATAAAAACCAGAACCGCAACGACCGCAACTCACAAGTAGCCTCCTCAGCAGCCGAATCACCACCACCAATAACCGCCAACGGTTTATTCCTAAAAATGGGCACAGCACCATCACACACCGCACACGCACTAATCCCACTCTGCCAATACGTCTGCTCCCCTTTCAACCCCAACCTCTTCGCACTCGCTCCAGTCGCAATAATAATCGTATCCGCCGTCTCAGGCTCCTCCTGCTCCTGCATTTCACGCCAATACCTGAACGGACGGGCCGAAAGATCTATTTTCGACACAGTCTCTGTAATGATACGTGTCCCGAAACGAATCGACTGTTCACGGAATTTCTCCATAAGCTCAGGACCGAGAATACCAGAGGGGAAACCCGGGAAGTTTTCGACTAGAAGTGAGTGTCACACGATACACGAAAGTCGTTAGCGAGCGGGAGCAAGGGGGATTTTGGTGTTGCTCACCATCAGTAGTGGTGGTGAGCTGGCCACCAGCAGCGAAACCGTTTGCCATGAAACCCTCAAACATAACCGGGCTTAGATTGGCACGAGCAAGATAGATAGCAGCAGTATGCCCAGCGGGTCCTGATCCAATGATCACCTACACCATACAACAATCCAATGAGCTCGGGTCCACAAAAAACAAACACGTAGAAAATAAATCCGCACTCACCACTTTCGAATGCATCTTCTTACTCCTCTCATTCTTCTTCGGTGGCACAACAGGCGGCATATTTGGATTCCAAGTCGAAGTAGAAGTGGTAGTCGTCGATGAACTAGTCGAATACCCTAACGCTAGCGACGGCTGAGCTTTATGGTAAACACTCGGAGCAACAGCGGTAACAGCTGAAAGCCTAAAGAAGGCGCGGAGAGTTGAGGAGGAAGGACGGAAGAAAGAAGGGGACAGCGTGATGAAATTCTGGGGGGAGTTGGGTACGTTCGATTATAAGCAACTGCCCTTTTTTCCAAATCGTTCAGATCTTTCCTTCTCAACATCTCCCCGATAATCCAATTACCGCGCTTTGATGCACGTGACCGCAAACCGGCTTTGTCAGGCCTTCGGTGGGTGTTTTTTCCGTCATCGCCATTCCCCTGCTGCCCTGGTGAATCCACAGTATCGGCTTGTCTGGCTACTTTGGGAGCAGGGCGACATTGACGTGGTAAGGCGCTGTTGCTTATATTAAAGCTACGAGCCCAGACCAAGGTCTAGATAGCTCTTGCTTCTACCTGTCGTTACTCTGGACTTGGGCGCTTGGGTATCACGGTGCAATGTAGTCACGTCACCTCTATCTCGACCGGGATTAGTAACCTGCGAGATAATTCATCATCACCTGCTGTAACCAAACGAGAAAAAAGCATGACACAAAACGACTCACCCCGCATGTTCAAACTGCTGCTTATTGGCCCTCCTCACGTTCTTCCGCTTCCTGTGATAGACTGTCTCTGTCAAGATGTCAAAGAGACATCCTCAACCCTGCTCAGACTCCTTCCCAGTCACGCGGGACGCTCTTAGATAATATGATCACGTTGTTC